>WYDI02014020.1:0-43607 GCA_009867235.2 Psittacus erithacus | reverse complement strand
AAGAGAAGGCTGCGTGGAGACCTCATAGCAGCCTTCCAGTATCTGAAGGGGGCCTCTAAGGATGCTGGGGAGGGACTATTTATGAGAGACTGTAGTGACAGGACAAGGGGTAATGGGTTCAAACTCAAACAGAAAAAGTTCAGGTTAGATATAAGGAGGAAGTTCTTTACTGTAAGTGTGGTGAGGCACTGGAATGGTTGCCCAGGGAAGCTGTGAATGCTCCATCCCTGGTGGTGTTCAAGGTCAGGTTAGACAGAGCCTTGAGTGATATGGCTTAGTGTGAGGTGTCCCTGCCCAAGGCAGGGGGGTTGGAGCTAGATGATCTTAAGGTTCTTTCCAACCCTAACTATTCTATGATTCTACGATCATAGATAAAAATTTGCTAACTGCCTTAGGCAGATGATCTGCCCATAACAGGTTAGGACAATAAGTCCTATTTAGCCCAGGGCCTAGTCATAAGTTCTTTGAAGAAAAGTCTAAGAAACAAGACAAGTCCAGGACTCCTTTCTTTAACGTAGTCTGCTGCCTTTTGGCAATCAGCATGTTAGGGTTTCTGGTCTTTGCAGTATTTCATTGTGTTTAAGAGCCTAAGACCTATTGACCTTCCTTTAAGCTGTAAAATAGCCTTTGGAAACTGTTTTCTTTTTGGCATCTAGAAGAAAAACAGCAATAGGTTCTGCAGTTTAATTACATACTGTCTGTGTAATTAAAGTACTTCCTTAGTCTTGTTTTAAGCTTGGTAGATGATAATTTCATTAAGTGATGCAAAATATTTGTGCTATAAGAAGTAATTAATGTTTTTTCGGTATTCAGCTTTTTCAATGCCATTCATACCATTATCCCACCACAGCTGCCACTTTACCAAGCTGAAGAGGCCTAACCTAGTACCTCACCAAACAAGCTACATCATACCTGTAGTCATTCCGTTGCATCTTTGTATCTCTTTAGGTCACTTTTGAGTTTGGGCTTTTGCTGCTTTATTTGGACTGTTCAAGATGTGTACATAATATGCATTTCCATCATAAAAAAATGGTATTTGTTCTTTGTTTTCTGTTTCTTTTAAAATAGTTTATACCACTTTATTTAATTTTTTGACCCAAGAAAAGTTATATTGTTTTCTGAGAACAACACAAGCTTCTGAAGATTACTCATACATAAATGCATTTTAAAATATCTAACCTTTCTGTATGTTTCTCTGGTTTACAATTAATTACCTGGATTATAGTAGGTCCTAGGAATCCTTGCAATATATTTCAGACCTTGGTTTTACATTTAGTAACTTTTGTAGTGTTCATTCTACTACAAATGTGAGCATTAAGTGCTTTATTTGATGAACTCTAGTACTGTGTTACGTTGTCTTTTCCCCCAGAATGTCTTCAAACTTTAAAATGGCTCTGGAATATTAATAGCTTTGCTTATGTGACAAGAACTCAAGCTCATAAGAGTAGGAAAGCATCTAGAATATAACAGTCACAGGTGTTGATACAGTCAGAGTAATATAGGTAGCTATTAAATTTGAAAAGAAGCTTGCTTGATAAGAAAACTAATATAATTTCATAGGCTGAGTTTACACAGGAACAGTTGCAGTTGAGATGCATGCTGCCTGTTTTCTGCTGTCCTAATTATTTTACCTTTTCCACAGTATGGTTCCCTCTAGTGATTCTTGTAAAAAAAGAGGCTACCTGATCCCTTAATCCAGCTAACATTTTACAAAGGAGATCCAAATTAGTTTTGCTTATACCAGATGCTTTATGTGCAACTGGGTGTCAGACAATGGTGGCTGAAATATGAAACAGGTAAATTCAATGATCTCCTTTGAAAGAATCTCTTACCTGGGGGAACTAATGTGAAATGAGTTGTTTGCATACCTGCTGTCACTCTGCAGTCCTGTCTCCTCCCCTTATGCAAACCAATGAATGTGTAAGTTGATTGCCAGATACCCCCAGCGTCAGACACAGTAACAAGAACTGCAGTGTTTTATGGAAGAGAAGCAAAATCAGATTTAGCAGAGTGGTTAGAAAATTAACATAGTATGCCTACAAGCTCGAAAGCACTACAGTAAGGGAGAACTTTGCATGGATAGCAGCTAAAAGAAACAGCCGAAAATGCAGTTAGAAAAAATATACCAATAATTAGCTCTGCCACCAACTTGCTACATGGCCTTCTGCAAGTTATACAACTTCTTACTGTGTTTCAGTTTAAAATGGTTTAATACTTACCTGTAGTACCATACGAAAGACTTGAATGTCTCATTATTTATTAAAGATCATGTACTTCTATATTTAAAGAACATACACACGAATACGTTCTGTGAATCAGCAAATGTATGGCGATTAGTCAAACCACACTAACATGATCCCAAATTAAGAAAATAAAACCACTCTTCAGGCTGCTTGTCTTATATATCTATATATCTTTCAAAAAGTACCTAAAATCTCAAATGTTTTCATCACCTGAACATTTTTGGGTTTTTCCCATCTTACAGAAAATTTGTAAGATGAGGGTGGGAGACACAGATATGCACAACTTGGCTGATGCAGAGAGGAACTGTTCCCTAAAGGTACTATGTCCTTTCCCAGCTAAAATTCTCTGGTACTTTTAGAAAGTTAGAAGAAGCCAGTTACCATTCTCAGGTAGATGTTTTTGTGCAGCCACTCTGTTTTGAAGGATTAGAACATTGCATAGATGCCAGTCACCCTCAGTACCAAAGAACAGCCACTGTTGTATTCAAGTTACTATTATGCAGTTAGAGCCTAAAGGAAAAAAGAAAGAAGTGTGGCAAGAAGACAGCAGAGTTACCCTAATTAAGGTTTCAGGAAACACCTCCTAGGCATCCACAAATAGTCGTCAGGATGCAACTATTCAAGAGACAGGATAATCAGTAAAATGCACCCTAGGTATCTAGACCCACAGCCCAAATGATGTAGCCCATCTCAATGTCCTTCTTCAATTATTATCACAATTTTAATGGCTGATGAACACTGAGCACACTTTGACGTGTTATTCTTTATGAGACATAGTGAGTTTCATATTCTCTAGGCTGTCACTAGAGTCATAACTAAAGCGCCAATCAGAGCCCTCCTGATAACTTTGCTTCCCACACCACAGTGTTCCTGGACACTGGAGACAGTCTTAAATCCTGAGAAATAGGAAGGATGTAGATTTAACAGTATGCTGATGAGCAGATATGTGCTAGAAGAGGTCACAGGATCTCTGCATGGTTAGGATGTTCATGCTAGTGTTCAGTGCAGGCCTCAGCTGTGAGGCATAAGAATGTAAAGCACAGAGAGACAGGTTAATAATTCCACTCAGCTCCACTCACTCATCTCCTCCAAACTGCAAGTGGGATTGGAATAAGAACAAACATTCCAGCTTGTTTCCAGGTTATGTCTCTTAGCTTGCGCACACTTCTTTCTGCCTCCTCATACTTCCTTCACTGGCTGTCCTTCCCATCACTAAAAAGCAACTTCCCTGCGGACCTTGCTCCTCTCCACACCAGATTCCCCTGCTATAAACCATCAGCTCCTTTCTAAGCCACCAGATGAGTATAGACATCAAGTTTGTGGCAGAAGTAAAGGCAGAGAGGAAAATGAAAGACAAATCACTGAAGCCTTACAGTTCAAGATTCCTAAATTAGGAGATGAGCCTGTTTAAATGATCTAACTGAACTAATAACATAGCATGGCACAGTAAGCAATACAGCACAGGAGTTACTGGTTGTAATGCAAAACATCACTGATGATTACTGCTTTCATAGTCAATGTTTTCCAAGCATTTTCATAGGATTTTTTGTTGCATCTTTTGTGCCTATCAAATTCACTGACATGTGTTGTTTGGATATATGTAGTATCATTACATTTCTGTTGTAGGCTGTTGTTAGTTTTCCTTGATGGTATGGAACTGCTGCCATTGTCCTTCTTAAAGATGAAAACATTTTTGTTATGGATAAAGTGAGTGTTGTTTAATCTGTACCTGTCAAAGAGAGATTTTGTGAGGCTTAATTTGTAAATGTAAAGTACTTTGAGATCTTCAGATGAAAGCGACTCCAAATATAAACCATTATGTTAATAATGATCTTATTTTAACATACATACAAAAAAAATGTTATTCAGTTGTAGCACAGTAGAACCTGAAGACTCCAAGAAAATCATAGCTCCATTAAAGATGGCACTTTAACAAGACATAGTAAGAGCTTGCCTGGATATTGCAAGTCCTTATAGTCTAAATAGGGTAAACAGGCAAAGAGTGGATAAACGGATAGTGCTACAAGCACCTTGCATAAGGTAAGAACGCAGGTCAACATCAAAATCAGAGACAGGCTTTGGAATCCACATTCACAGAACTTCTTAGTAGAAATAATGAAATATTCATTTGTCCAGTCTTTAAAGATTCAAGATTTTTTAGTACAATAGTACAAAGATTATTTACAGAGGCCAAATCAGAAATTATTCCAGTCAGGTTCCTCCTGCAATTTACACTTTTTCTCCATATTCCACCCAGACAACTAGAGAATATAGTCATCTGTGTGGCTAGAAAACTAACTTATTTCAAAGAGAAAAGCTTTGGAAATACTCTTAAATTTCACAGAACATTTAACAGAAGTGTTTCTTCATGCATGCAATACAGTGGTAATTAATTATACTCAATCTTCTTTAAAAAATATTCAAAATGCTTAGCTTCTCCAGTGTATTCTCGCCATGTTACCTACGCATGATAAACCTTGCAAACCTGGCTACGGTTATCTAGAATTGAACATATTTCTTATGTCTACCATTGGAAAAAAGTTACCTCAATAAGCCTATTGGACTGTAAATACAATGACTAAAATGTAATCTTAAGCAATCCCTCTTCAAAGAGCGGTGTCTCCATTCTTTATTACCAATCATCATCACTTTTTTGGGTAGCCCTCTGGCAGCCGTGAACAAAGCTTTCCAGCCTCTTTTGCAATCACGATAGGCTGAATCATTTCCATTTCATGGAGTTTAAACCATGCACATGATAATACAGGATTTTGGTAGAAAAATGCAGATTTTCCATCTCAATTTTTTTTAAATTTCTAATGAAAAGTCAAAAATAACAAATTTGGGATTTCACATTAAAAATATACTCTTGTCTCTGGTCATTTGAAAGAGTTCTTTTTGTAATTTCTCTAAATAAATTTCTCTAAATAGTAAGAAAACCATTTCAACCCACATTTTAATTATTTGGAAATAAGAATAGCCATGTAATAGCTACTTCTTATCAGTTTCCCCATACTTCCAAAATAATTCCATGAATTGTTCGACAGAGCACAATTAAATCTTCTATTTCTGTTGTGGTTTAGGGGATGTGTTTCTTTAAACTTCTGATTTCGCTGTAGGCATCACATGGGCAAAGACAAAGCATAAGATCACCAGCACATGTGCTTTCTTGTACTTCACCTGTGTTTGAAACTTTCATCATTAAGGGAGACTTTGAGTGGCTGAAGAAGAACCTTTTGTACTCAGAGCATTGAGGCCCCAGCGCCAACTCATTCTGCAACAGAAATTCTGAAATCTAAGTAAAAACAAGTAAAATTAAAGTACTTCATGCTTTGTAGAATGCCATTAATGAGATACTTCAAAGACTTTGTAATCTTTCCAGTCTCCTTATTGCATAGCTGTCTTTGAATCTGGATATCCCGAACTGTCTAAATGCCACAAGGTATAATTGAAGTTTAAATGGGAATTCCAGGACACTTTGTGGTAATTTTTGACAGGAGAAAGGGATCAGTGCTCGAAGAGCTCACTGAGGCCCTACATGGAGCCTGTAGCAGTCCTGGTGAAGGTTTGGGTACTGAACAAATATTTCTTCAGGTGACATAGTGTTTCATTTTTGCTTGTCCCCATAGAAATTAGTCATAAAGACGCTGTTCTGCTCAATTCAGATAATTTTTATTTAAGGTAATGGTTTCTAATGATTTTTCCCCCATCTTAGCTTCAGTCTCACTTGCTATGAGTACACAAGATGGAATGCCCTTACCAGTTTTTCTGTATGACTTTTCAAGATAGGAAACAGAGAAACCAGCACTGAGGCTACAATTGTGATTATCTATCTTAAGAAGTGGATGTCAATAGTCATAGGGCTTGACAACACCAGAATGATCATGCCTGAGATCAGTGCAGATGCCCTCTTTGCTGCTTGGACTACTCTTGAGTATTTTATCTGAATTCATTTCTATTACAATCACTGCTATGGAGGCCAAATGTATGTGTTCAGTGTTCAGTAGCTATAGTTTGATCTGAACAACCCCACACTTCTGATTTCTAAGGAAAAGAAGTTGCATGTAGAGCTCCTAATTTCAGTGTGACTCTCTCCCAAGAAAATTTTTAGCCTCTTCCTATTTGTTAATTTGTTGCTGGACAAGTTAATTAACACCAGATATACTATGATTGTCAGGCAGTGATGGGTACTGTTCCTTGCTTTGTTGTAGAAGTTGCACATTGTTTCTTGTTCCTTTTCTTTGAGAAAAAGCACAAAAGACCCCCAAGCCAACCCAACCCAACCCAAACCCAAACAAAGAAAATCAAGCACTTTGAATGAGAGTAGGGAAGGTAACCATTCTTTAACAAAGAAGTTGAAAAAGGATCACTTAGGATTTCTGAAGAGAACTGAGGCTCACCCTTGCATAAAAACACAGAGAAGCACAAGATGAACACACAGCTTTAATAACAAAAGCCATTCTGCAGCATCAAGCATAGCATAGGTCCCATCACTGGGATCTATGTTTTGCTAGGAGTAAATAAGGATTTTATATTAGTGCTTGTTGGCACACAAAAAAATTGCACGCCTTGTTCAACCCACCAAAACCTCACCTGGATAAGTCATGATATCTATACTCTAGCCCCCATACTAATTTTCTTTGTAAATTATTTAACACATCTGCCTTTTTGAAGAGGTTCTGTGGCCTCCACTTGCTCATTTGTGCCAGGAAAAAACATCATACTGAGATCTCAAGTGGTGCAGCAATTAGCAAAATAAGAAAGATGCTGTTCTAGTATTTTCAGGGACATTGTACTTCACAATCTTCAATTTTACAAACAGGATAACTTCAGATGTGTTTATAACCTTAGAAGTGTCAACATGTTTCCATTATCTACTGTGTACATATTATTTTGAACCTACTTCACACAGCAGAATATATTAATGTATTTATTTAGATTCTGGTAAAGTGGTCCTTCAGACACTGTTCAGGACTTAAAGCCTTCATAGAAGTCTTGTAATGTTAAGTATTTTAAAATGCTGAAAAATCATTAAATGTTAAATAAGAACTTGCATATATATTCATTGGTTCATTAGACCTTTTCATTAAAAAAGAAAAGAAAATGATAAGGCATACAAAACTTACTAAGAGAACATACTAGAAGTGCAATATTTTCTGGCACTTAACAGTTTGCCAGGACACATTTTTGTATGTTTTTTAAAAAAAGAAGTAAAAGAATAGAAATAAAATAAAAAACTTAGAAAGAGAGAATGAAATTTGTTTTATCCTGCTTTGAACATGATGGGCACACATGATAGATGGCAGCTCTTGTGCATTGACTGTTTCTGTCTGATAGAAGGGTCAGCATCAAAAAATGACCTACTGTGTAGGCATCAGAAAAATGGATCTCATGGAAGTCATGCCCTTTCACATTACTCTGAAAGTGTCTAAAGACTAGTACCCAGTTTCTCCCCTCCCAGCTTTCACAGGACTTCAAAGTTGATATAGTTGGCCCCAGGCAGGCACTCATTAAGACATGCCTATAAAACTGCTTGAAGTACAACTGTCTTCTGAAAAGGAGTTATGTAAAAATAGAATCTTGCTTACTCCTCATCTTCTCTCTTTTTGCACTTAGAGCCACATGGGACACTTCTGAAAGAAAATTCAGTTGTTTTTCTTTTTTTTTTTTTTCTTAATGGTTCTATCATTAGCATACAAAGTGAAAAATGGGATTATCTTGGATTGTAGAAGGGGTATTATAGCAGTCACATGTGGGCAATTAATTTCATTGTCACCATAATGCAGAGATCTGATACGCTGTAGCATATGACATGAACTTTATAATTACTTCAGTCATAAGTTCTTCCTGTCTTCCAGACTGAAATATGCAGATCCCACCTGCTTCCAGGTAGGTGGTTCCCAGGCCTACAAGGGATTCCGATCACATTGCCTTTCATCCTTTATTTCAAAAGAAGGTGAAGGAAATCGTTGACTCACTAGGCCTATATCTCTGCATCTCCTGAAAGGGATAGGACAGAAAAGAGAATACAAGCGCTCACAAGAAAATAAAAACAAATCAAGCACCTTCTTATTTTCAAGCTGAGGACATTGAACATGAGAATTAAAAAACATGTTACTACACACTAGTAAGCTTACAAGTCTTGTATCACAATACAGATACCATGCAATGCAACTTTCATGTGTCACATTTAACACAAAATCCAAAACATTGTCACAATTTTCTGCAAAAAGTTATTCTGGAAAAAGTTTTTTGGGGTTTGGTTTTTTTGTTTGCTTGATGGGTTTTTTTTGTTACAAAAATCTTAAGTTTTCCTTTATTTAAAGTTATTATACAGTTGAGTTTTTTGGGGTTTTTTGCAAAGAATTTTCCCTCTGTAGAGAGCAAAAATTGCATGTTCTTGTGCATTGAGACAGAAATTTGTCATATCCGCATAAATAATCATGCTTGTCAATGTTTGTCTGTGAAGTAAGTAACACAGTGGGAGGTGAGGAGAAACACAGTGGGAAATGAGGGTGCTCATCTGATTCTTTTGGTATTAGTTTTTACTTTGCAGAACCAAGACTAGTTAGGAGCTGCCATAGAAGAAAGTTATTTGTGGAAAATTAAGTAATCCATAAGGTCAGTAGAAAATATCTTTTTCCCAATTAACTCAAGTGCTATAGATTTCAAAACTTCTTTTCAAATACAGAAATATACCCATGAAAACCCACAACTTGATGTTATGTAATATTTTGAAGGTTTTTTTTTTTCTGATTCTTACTCACTTGAAATGAATTACCAGCTTTCAAAGAATCACTTTTGTGCTGACAAAGTTGTACCTCCTGAAAATCTTAAAAAAAGAAAATATAAAAATAATACAGAATCTTCTGTTTCATATTTTTCCCCATGGAGGCTACTATGCAGGATGATACTTGATTCATGCAAAACTTAAAACCCATGAGTAATTCCATTCAATGTATGGTATTACTCATACCCTTTAATGAAGACACACTTTTAAGCATCTTGATTAGAATATACAGAGTCAATTAGAGAAACAGGGACTTCTCATGTGGGCTGATCACCAGCTTCCCCTGCTCCTCTCCTCCCGCTGAAGTCCATTTTTGAATCATTGAAGCTTCTTAGAATTTTAAACATCTCATAGGGAAAAAAATAGTAAAAGACAAGAAAGAGAGTTTTAAAATCAGAATGTTGTATTTTGGTATGTATATGTAGATTACGTAGGACAGGATAACAGGAAAGGAGGCAGAATGACTTACCTTTGCCTAAAAAATCTATTTTGCTTTGCATCTGTATGCCAAAGTCCCTCTGGAGTTTTAAGAATGTGATGCATAACTAATTTTAAAACTAAACAAAATTACCATGTCTTTTTCTGAATGTAATTTTAAATATTGAGTGCACACTTGTGCAAGTTTGGGGCTGCTTATTTTAAATGGTAAATGGAAGATGGACCCATGCTGACACCAAGAAACACCAAAGAAATCCCCTGGGAAAGGCCCAACGTAGGTCATTACACCCACTGTCCCTCCATCTGGCTAAACAGAAGCAAGGAAGTTTTCTAGTCTGCCACCTAATTAATAAGAGCACAATTCCAGAATTCATTTGCAGCTCAGTACTAATGAGTATATATTGACAGCAAGAGTTTCTATTTTAGACATATTAGTGAATATAATTGTATTCCATTCTCAGTGATTGGCATTTTGGATCACACATCATAAAAGAGGGAGGAGATACAGTTTTCCTTCCTGAAGAAATTCAGTGTTGGATACCAGGGTTCCACAATAACAGCCGAATCAAATTGTTGGAACTTAACACTGTGAAGCACTTTTCTTTCAAATCACTTGATGATTTTGAAAACCTGAATCCATCTTTTACTATCTGTTTTTTAATCCATATGGAGCAACAGTCCAAACTAAAAGCTAGACTTAAAATTACTAAAGTGCATTGGAAAGTCTTTGCACAAAAAGAATAGGTAATATCTGAAGTTAATTCTTTTTTAAAAATAGTATCTCTTTCCCTCTTTGTATTTATAGGGAACCAGATGTACAAGCTGCATTTGCCATAGATCTATTAATTTTTCATTTTTTATTAACCAAGGATGAATATAGCCCATGCAATTTCTTAAGCTGCTTCTAGATAAAAATAATAGGCAGTGCTTGACAATAATTGCATGCACTTTATATGAATAAATAAAGAAAAAATTCAAACATTCTGGTACTTTCAAACAGACGGTCTTTACTGATTCCTGCATCACAAAAGTCCTTCTCCACTGCCATGTATTCTCTTCAGACACATAAACACTGAAGGACAGGGAAAAAGCATTGAAGCTTGTGTGATGTTCATCCAGAATTTTAAATCCCTCACTGAAGGTGCTATTCTAGAGAATTGCTTCACATTACAGTGGGAAGAGATGTTAAACACAAATATTAACACAACATGCAGAGCCCTGTATGAACATCAGTGAGAGCAACACCAGCCATTTTGAAGGCAACAATTCCTTTCATACAAGTATTCAGGCTACCTTAAACCCTTAAGCCCCCTGATATGATAGCATTATTATCTGTGATGAAGAGTGTGTTTATCACTTCACAAGTGGCAAAGTTGGACAAAATGACATACAAGACAGCCGAATATTTTAAAGCATATTCATGAAGGAAGAATAGTTAGGAAAACAGAATATATATGCGTTATCAATAGTAACTTCCCTCTCCCTGACAATTTACAAGTATACACGCTAGTATAGCATACAGTGCCATATATCTACAGTGCCAGTCATTAAAGTCTTTAAAAGTGAATCTTACAAGTATTCTACTTAAATATCAGATTTTTACCACAATATTTCCCCTAATTTTCTAATTTGTGTTATATAGCACAATTCACAGAAATGCACCATTACCAGGAAGAACATAAAATGTTTTCTTATAGACCATCCAGAGCCTGAGATCTGAGAATGTTGCATCCTTTATTTTACATGTGTGCAGTGAGAAAGTTTCCAGTGAATTTCCGAGGCAAACAAAAAGGGTGTGAGAAAAATGTCCTTATCACTTATCATGGTGGCATAGACAGGTAAGTCAGCTTGCCCTAAGCACTGACAAAATGAGGACTTGATTAGAGTAGCAAACTTCCATGGGACATCCCAGCAAACACAATGCCAGAACCTACACTGCCTATAGCAGAGCCTGACATTAGGCGCTGGCTTCAGTCTGCAGCAGATGATAAGGAGCTTGGTACTCTTAGAGCACTGTCTAAATTTTACTTTCAGCTACTAAATCAATGTACGGAATTGGTCCTTTGTTCCATGCCAAACTAGCTTGGCCTGCTCTCTTACAGCTGGGATTTCCTAAAGGCAGTTCTAGTGCTACACAGTATGTTACAGTATGTGAAATCACTGCAGATAGAGTCACAAATACATTTTTCATGAAGTTTAGCTCCTGATTCTGTCATCTTGCTCACCTGTGTCCATACCTACTGAGCTCTATTCAGTACACAGACATCTACAGGCTCAACAAAACACAACTGAACATAGTGTTATACTCTTTAGCTAAGCTTTTTCATAATCCCTTAATACATCCTATCAAATCACTGACACTTGCACATGTAAGTATGAACATATTGCAGAATTTTATGATTTTATAACACGTATGCCAGCATGAAAATGCACTAATTTACATGCTAGAAGACATTATGGTAAAGATAATCAAGGGCATAGACATATGGATTCAACTAGCAATCTCCCTTCAATGCAGGTATTTTTTTATCAATATGAAGGCACATTAGTAGGTTCGAACTGATGTTCCCTATACTGAAGAGAATTTCAATGTGCACAGCTGAACAACAAATCTAATTTAGGTTTGCTAGGTCTAGGATTTGCTACCAAAGGAAAAAAATAAATTTGTTTGATGTAGCTTGCCCCTTTTATCTTTCAAGGAAAGAAAGAAATCTTGACAGTCATAAAACAAATAAACATTTGTCTTCAGTAATTTATAAAATAACTGCACATACACTTATTGATCTGAAATCGTTAAAATAAAATGTTGAAATTATATTTGTGTAGGAAAAAATGTGAGCATGAACTCATCATTTTTAAAAAGCATTTTATCTCACTGTAAATATAGTAGAACATTTAGAAGAGAATACTGAAAGAAACAGCATTGGTGAAAGCTGTGGTTTGTAATTGCAAAGTTAATTATCTTTCCTAAACCATCAGTTGTCACTTAGATAGACCAGATTCTAGCAGGCTCTCAGGGGACTGACTTTATTTCATTCCTAATGGCTTGGGACCCACCATTTTGCTGTCTCTGAACATTTGGTCACTGAATGCACCATTTATGGAGTATTGTTTAATTAAGGGCAAATTAAGAGAACTGTGCACAGAATTTAATTTCATATCCTGTGTAAATTCTTTTAAAGAGGGTACTAACTATAGGCATTATAACTTTTCATTATCCGCTGCTTCTACAAGGTATTGACAATTTATTGTTTGCAACAGTTAAGAGTTTTGTTTACTCTTTGGGGAATTCTGCTGGCACTGCAGTTTTTTGCCTCATCATTCCTTTAACCCCCTATATGCCACTTTCACTATTTTGATGATGAACCCATATATTAGAAAATGCACTTTTTTCCCCACATATGTTCAAGTATGCTTCTGTAACAAAACAAAGTTAGAAGATGTACTATATACGTGTGTGACCAACAGGAATTACTATGGGACTAGCATAGACTACATTGTAGGCAGCCAAAATTCACTGAAATTCCTTATGTCACTGGCTCTGAACAGAGAGTGAGAACACACGTAGAGCTAGAGTAGTCATTGCTGTGTAGAACCTCCTAGTCTCTTCTTGACAGAGGTACCTGCATGGTTTGAATGCAGTTTTCATTAACTGTTTCTTCAGCTACTGCATGTGACTTGAGGAAAGTTGCTTTTCCTTCTTCCTCATGCTTACCTCAGTCCTGCCTGAGCTTCATAATAAGTTTGTACTTCTATGCAGCACAGTTGCTGGAATTTTACCAACATAATGAAATTCACATTTATTGAAAAAACTATATGCTGTCTAGCTATATTTATATTTACTAACTATAAAATTACTGCATCTGAAGAACCAGTTCGATTTTTGTTCCACTGACAGACAGGGTACGCCACAAAGTGACCAACACTTTAGCTGTATAATATGCAGGATTTATTAAACAAGCACACTAAAGCCAATAAGCACACTAAAAGCAAGCATGCTAATGTGAGTTAGGTAAATACCTCTCTCTACATATATGCGTAGTAAATAGGTACATTAAGGCAAATCAGAGACATAGGTATATAAATAAAGTACCAAAGAAAGTTAGCAATGCATTAAATCATTTCTTTGTAGAAAGAACAGAGATTAAGAAGACATGCATTACCAATTACCACTGAATCATCATCTAGGCCCACACTTTCAGCTGGGAAGCCCCGTTGCAGCCAATGCCAGGAGTCTCAGGTAATTGGGAAAAATTCCTATGTGGTGTGTCCACCCATAGATGAGGCTTCTCTCATGGCCACAAGAGGGTCCCGCTTGTATATCCTTATCAAAACAACCTGCTTTATGCCAGATCTCTAATCAGCTACTCTTGGGACCGTACAGTTTCTCATGATCTCACTGTTGTCTGCTCTGGGAGTGTTGGCCAGGCGCCCCAGTGCGGCCAAGTGTGAAGGTCATAGAACAGTTGCACACCTCTGTTTTCCTGCCTTTTTTCAACAAACAGTCACGATGAATGCAAACTTATATACTCTGCCAAATACAATGTGACAAACAACATCCTTTGTTATGGCTCTCAGTCATGACAGGGAATCAACCCCCAGCTAGGTCCTCATATATTACAATTTTATAATCAAAAAATCATATAGCTTGAAAGCAGATACTCTTAGTCTTTGAAAGCAACAATCTGTCTCCAAAAAAGCAAAACCATGTTTCTAGAATATCTTCCAGATGCATGCTCTGGAACAAAGGTATTCCAAACAGTACAAAGCACAGCTTATACCCTGCAAAGCTAGTTCTAACTTCTACCGAGAGTACAAGAATAGAGAACAAGTAACTATCAAATACGGCTGGTGCATTTTACAGAATGAGTAGAAGCAAATGCACATGAAGTCTCCTATCATATGAGGCCTCGTATATGTGAGGTAGAAAGAGTAATCAAAGCTCAAAGACATGCACTGTCCACATACCAAAACAGTGGCAATACCCAATACGTTCAGGAAGACTGAATAAATATAACCACAGAGTTTATGTTATGCAAAGAGGATGACTGCATTTCCATTCCATTGTAAGCAATCTGCTTCACTTCAAGTTACCTGCTACTCTCACTCCAAGCTGCAGCTACTTTGGCTGAAGAACTTTGATATTCACCCCCTCTCTTTTCTCATACTTCTGGTACTTCCAAGAGTTGCAAGGATTGCAAAGTGGCAACAGCTGCAGGAAATACCAGGCTCACTAGCAGACAGGTATTCCAGATTAAATTGCTATAATTTCCATATTCCAAGAAAATGCCTTAACCACTGGTCTAGGATTTGGATGGATTCAGAGGACAGCAGAGTCGTCTGCTCTCTGTCTTATGAAATTAAACCGGTCCTCATCATTCATTTACTCCCTTAAAGACAAAAAATTCTTGACATATACCAATACTGAAAGCAAATTAGTATAGAATCCTAATAAAATTAATGATGTTTACATATCTTTTCTTCCTAACTTGTATTTTACAATGGTGCCAAACCTGATAGTGCAAATCATTGGTACATATTTAAAAGCTCAGAGCATAAAGAATTGTTGTTGTTTTTAAACTCCAGATATAGCTGCCTCTTTCTGAGGAAACTAGATCTTCAAAACATGTCTTGCTGGAGAATGAGCCATTTAATTTTTTTTAAGGAAGCTCATTTGTCTGCTCAGAAAAAGCATACGAAATTTCACACCAAAAGCAATTATAAGACAAAATTAGCACTAAGAATGAAAGGACTATCTTAATGATGACTGTAGCATCACTGGCATGACATTATAATACTGTAAGAATTATGCAGCATCCAAAACCTGTCAAATGAGATTTAGGAATATAGTTCAGAAGTTATCCCCCATTGAGTTACTGTCCATAATCCTGATACAAATCCTGTAAAGTGTTCGTGTGAGGTAGTCCATATGCTAAGGGTAGCATATAATTTCAAAGCTGTCAGTTTTAATTTCTGTTTTATTAATTTTCCCATAAGTCTACAGACATGTATTTCAGAGGATATATATCAAGTCGATTATATACACACAAAGAAGCAATACAGCTATGGCTTATTCGGACATGCTTCACCATGAAGAGTTCACATACTGGAAGCAATAACGGTAAATGCTATGTTTTGAGCAACAGGTGTGAAGATTTTGAGAGCCTGTAGGACTAGAGATGAAGGACAAGGCCTTGAAGCATGGATCCAAGAGGAAAAAATGGATTTTTGTGAGCATACAGGGGGAGAACAGAATAAAACTTGAATAACAAGTCTGCCCCTGCTCCAGATTTTCAGTCCTACCATTATATTCTGTCTCTTAAAGAAAATCTATGGCAGAGATAGTTTCTACCTACGACTAAAAAAGCAGCTACGACCACACTATCTGGAAAAATAACCCCCCTAGATATCTTGGTGAAAGCCTGTCTGTGACTGTGATCTGTTGAAAGAGGAATGATGTAAGAAAAGATAAAGGAAGAACTGGACCAAGCCTTGTCTTACAATTCAAAGCAATCCAGTAAACTTAAGTTTGCAGGAACCCATTGCTAGTTGACTTTTTTTTCCAGTATGATATTGTGCCGAGGTTTGTCATCTGCTGCATCAAGTCTTGAGTACCTGAAAGAGCTTGTGTAAAGCAAAATCAGTTCTCTCTCTATGACACTACAATTTTCCCTGTAAACATACACCTAAGCCTTATATCTAAGGGGCATGATCATAAAGACTTTCTGAACATTGAACTTCTACATGTGCTTGGAGAAACAGCATGACAGAAAAGTGGGTTCAGTGGCTAATCCCATATAGGCCATCTTTATCTTTACCATACCTTTCCACTCTTTAATTCTCATGTCAAAGACAAGGGAACTTGGACATAGGCACAGTAGGTACATCTACCCTGCTAAATAAAATGAGTGGCTGAAAACTGGAATCTTGATTTTTCACATTGCTTAACTGCTTTCTCACCTTTGGCTGTTATGGAGTTCTGGACTTCTTTACTGAGCTCCAGATATCATCCTGGACATAGTTCATTCTCAGGACAATATCTAAAAAGGATACGATGACACTACCAAGTATGCTTCTTTCTACCCAAAATCATAAGCCACTTTTCCAAGTGTACTATTTTCAGCAATTCCACCCCCATCCCCCTGTAAAAAAACAACAAATGAGCCAAACCCAAAAGTCATATGCAAGGACTGATATTATAAATGAGCCCCTACTCTGGCTGAGATATTCTTTTCTATTTGAACTGAGTAAAAAAAAAAATGATGAAAGGAATTTTTTCCAGTAACATCACTTGGCTTCTATTGAGCATTTCTGATATGAATAACTGAAATAGCTTAATGGTAGAATCAAACTCATTTTTAGATATCAGTCAATATAACAGAGACGATTAGATCATGTCTAATGTAAGATTGGTTTTAAAATTCACTGGCACCATGGATTCCATTAACACAAATGTTTATATTTAGGTTAATACTTTATGAACTGTGGAGTATGTATAATACCACTGTAAAATAAATTAATATATTGAAGATAATTATGTTACGATGAAAATGGTAATTGATAATTTACTAAAAATAACAGGTTAAATTTTTTTTTTCAAGAGCAAGTTAAAGTCCAATGTTCTTTGCTTTACTCTTTCTGGTCTTTCACTCTCCCTCTGATAATTCTTCCTTAGAATAATTAAACAGTAGCTATGTCTACATGTCAGCTCTCAGATTGCAGATGTGCTTTAGACCATCCCATGAAGGGGACCTATAAGGATGCTGAAGAGAGAATCTTCATCAGTTCTGTATTGCTAGAACAAGGGGGAATGAGTGTAAACTTAAACAGGGGAAGTTCAGGTTAGATGTAAGGAAGAAGTTCTTTACTGTGAGGGTGGTGAGGTCCTGGAACAAGGTGGCCAGAGAAGTGGTAAAGGTTCCATCTCTGGCAGCATTCAAGGCCAGGCTGGACAGAACCTTGGGATACGTGGTCTAATGTGATACGACCCTGTTCATGGCAGAGGGGTTGGAACTAGATGATCTTAAGGTCCTTTCCAACCCAAACCATTCTATGTGACCACAAACATAAATCTCAAATCTTTAATCCAGTGGTTTGGCTCTGTATCTTCAGAAATGCTGAGCCAGTGCTCAGGATTGAAGTGCTGGCTTTCCAAAAGGTACATTTGGTCTCTGCAGCTAAGATTCAAACCTTGGACATGATAAAATCATGTGAAAGTCAACCACACAAATAACTTTCGTCATTTTGTTTTTTCCACGTATTAAGTCTGACTGCTTGCATACAGCGCTGCCCTCTCACTGTCTTTGCATCTACTGAGGCAGACAGACAGAATGAATGAGAGCAATTGCAATTAACACAATTTTCTTTCAAGAAAATAAACATTTTCAGTTAATGATCTTGCAAACTTCTTTCTCTAAAACTCCATTATTTTTAAATAATTTGTACACATTTGATTATTCCATCTTCTAAAAGACCATCAGGAAGACTTGTTAACAATTTGCTACAGGCATAAAGAGTTGGATTCTTACTGTCAGAAATCATCTGTCACAAAAATTTGGATACTTGATCCCACAGTTCTGCCCCTGTCACTTTTAAAAATATCTAGATAGATATAACCATTGTAAGTGAGAATACAGTTACAAAACAGCGATAAGGGTACTTCACAAGGATGGAGATCTTTCTCACAGGTTCTACAACTCATCTTCTCCAAGGTATAGGTTAGAATGTCAGACTTTTGAGGGGAAGAAAAAGACTGCTCTTTCATGACCTCCAGGAAGAGGACGACTTACAGTCTAGGCTTAAGATTCACAACTGAGAATCCCAAGTGAAAGAGGTGCCATTCTGCTTCTGAAATATAACTCTGATATCTCTTCAAAGATTTAGGCCTTGTAATTTCATTCTTGTTCACTTCTTGCTTACAAATTGAGCAGATTCTTCATTCAGCACAAATGCTTCTACAGATTTCTCTGCATCCTGGTATCCTCCTTCAACAGAGAAACTACATTCTCAAATCTGGGTGGAAAGGCATCTCAGTTTAGCCAAGATGGTAAGAATTGTTCTGAGGCTAGGGTCTTTTAGTGGTATCTCAACTTAAAGCTTGTTAATAATAATAACAATAATAATAATCATAATGGCTAATTTCTAATGTGATTTATATATATATGCATTTTACTGTGGAAACAGTTACAGTATGGTGTTCTTTGAGATATGGAGATATGGAGGATTTTTAATCCAACTAAAACAACAGTTTACCTGACTATGTTCTCAGCCACAAACCATGGGAATGCTTCCCTACAGCTTGGCAGGTGTGAGTTGGAGGTAGTTGCAGCAAAGGGAGGGGGCCATCACAGGCCTGTAATTCTCCTAGAGAGACTGCAGGTCTTTTTTTCTGCTGCATAACCTTGTATGATAATTAGTCCAATTCTACCTGTCTGCTAAAGTAGCTCTTACAGTTGGGTGTCTGTTGTTAATTGATACTGTTCTGGATTAGTGCAAGCTTTGTATTAGTCACAGGTAACTCGCAGAAATAATTTTTAATGTTGAAAATTAGAGCTGGATTCACTACAATATCAGTACTTTGCTAAAGACTTGCTAAATGGTTAATCTGATTGCTGTCTTTTTCAAAGAGTTCAGATGTCTTGGAAGTTTTAAATTGAAAACCTCTTCTCATGAAGAAATATAGATTTATATACTGCAAAATTTAAAGCAGAAGTGAAAAAACTGAGTGAAAAATATAAATTTTCCAGAAATCTCTTGGCTGTTATAAACAAAGATATGATAAAATAGTCAGAATGACCTTTGCAGTTGAGTTCAAAAACTTGCTCTCAGCATTCATTACATGGATTTGGAAGCAAAGATCTATCATCAATAGCCCTAAATATGTCCACAGACTGAGAATGAAGTTGAATCTTAGATACAGATCCTGTGTCTAACCATCTGGATATTAGTTCCCCAGTTTTGCAAGGAACTTTAGCAGGTGCCTAAATTTATATTTTAAATATTCATTGGCAAAAAGTTAAGAATGTTCATAGGAACCTTGGCTGAACTGCTGGCTGCGTATCTAGACAATAAATCTATTTATAGATAGATACATATATAGGCCATACGACACCAACAATCCATATTGTATATGCTAACTCAGCTGAAGGCTTCTCAGCTGTGTAGGCAGAATCAGTTTTATGGAAGCAGCAATATGGGTCACAGCAGATGGAAGAAAGAGGCTAAAAAGATTCAGTGGAGGCTTCAGCGGACAGAACAGATGGGTTGTGGGGGGAGAGAATAGGGTTTCTAGAGTAAGACTGGAGCTAGCAACTCAGAGGTCAGTGAAGGTCCGTGATATTCTAAGTGAGCTAAGTGAGGCTCTAGTGAGGCTGTGGCTCAGGGTAGTGACAGCTCCTCTCCTCTCCTGCTGTTCTGAGAACTTGTCCTTTTTCATGGGTAATCTTCTTCCTCACTTTCCTAAAGCACAGGACTTTCACATGCCATCCTTTGCTTGTCACCCATGGACCTGTCTTCACCTACTACCCTTTCCCTGATAGGAAGACCTGCAGTGTCCTGCCCTCCCACAGAGGTGAGGCCTGCTTCTTTTAGGATACACGACAGCAAAACATTGAAAAGGATGGATGTCAGAGAGAATTTGCTTCCTGATACCTTCCTGAAGGAAAGCAGACAGAGAAAAATTACTATCATTTCTTTAAGAAGCTGCACAGGTTACATTCTGTTTATTCACTCAGTGGGAAAAAGCAACAGCAGGAAAAGGAGTCAGCTGTATAGAGCAGGAAACAAAGACCTGCTGTTCAGCCTCGAAAGCCAGGCCCTTCTTTGGCATAAATGAAGCATACAGACTGCTGCCATGAGCTGCTGCCTACCTTGTCTTTTGGCTTAATACAACTCCGTATGTAAGTATTAGTGTTGTGTATACATACATACATACATATGTGTGTATGTATATAGTTTAATCCAAGAAATGATGTTAAAAACACAATAATGAGTTTCCAAGTATTATCAAGCCTATTAACTTCCAAATAGTTCATTGAGGACTAATTTCTAAGTGCTAAATAGTACAGCTAGATTTTGCTTTTATGCAGAAATCAGTGCAAACACATGAATCATTGAGAAGCAAGCTGCAGTCTTCCAAAGTCAGTTTCTAATTAGCAATCCATTGATCCAAATAGTACTACAAATAATACAGTGAAAAAAGTGTTCTACTAAGTGTATGGAGAAAAGGGCCAATTCTTTTACCCTTTACAATTAATTTAAATTCTTTCTGGAATCAAGAAAAGTGTCAGAATTTTGCATCCTTAACACTATTTTCTATGCTCAGCAATGTTCCTCCTTTCACTCTGTCCCATCAGTTAGGAAACTTACTCAGACTGTGCATGAGAATAAACCTAAGAAAGGAAATGGAATGAGGGATATCTAGGCTTTGCAGGAATGTTCTTCTTACTACAAGAGTTCTTTTCCCTCTTTTGGAAGACAGGAATAGACCTAGCCTGTATTTTCCCATTACAGTAATGTACATTTGTTTTATTTTTTTCATATATATTTAGGATGGTAAAAAAAAAATGACATCAGCCTGGAATCAAAACTAACAAAAGCTTAGACTTTAAAGGCTTTACTTGTTTTGTACCAGAATAAAACGTGTTAATATCTGTAAATCCTTTATATATGATTGCCAATAACTTCTATATATGTTTAGCTACCTCCTGTAGGAAGCTAAGGTCCTTTGCAGTTAAGTCATAGGAATGTCTTCCAGAAATAAAGGAGATCACAGATTTCAGCATGAACATTATTTCAGTATGAGAAGGGAAATCCTAAGAACTTCTCTGGTTGAGATCCTCTTTTTTTATTTTCTGCCCTTCCTAGGAAAACAAAAGGGTATTCTAAGACTGAATTGAACCCTACAAAATGGCCGAACACAGTCAGCAGAAAGTTAAATATTACATAGTAGCAGCTCTGGAAGTCTTGCAGTCTTTCTGATTAAAGAATGAGTGATCCAGTATGGGTTAAAATTCAGGCCTGCTGCAAAAGAACCATTATTCAGCCTGTCTTCAGTGATGTATGAGGTCAACATCAACCTGCATTTGGTACTATGTCTGATATTGTTCAACCCATGACCTTCATTTGCCTTCAAATTTAAAATAAAGGTTTAAAAGTAATTGCTATATTTAGTGGTAAATTAACTATTTTTAAAATGCACTAAAACTGTGGATTGCATTCTGTAAGGAAAGCCAATCTTCAATATTTGGAGAAAAGTATACAATGATGCTATCCAGCCAGCAGTATTAATACCAAATGTCAGGGAAACATACAATTTAAATGAAAATTTGAGATATGTTTTTGCTTCATGACTTTAATATGTGCAGAAAAAAGCTGGCATTTCCCTTGTTGCTAGTAGCTGCACGTTCAGCTATTTGTTTAGAAAGAAACAGCTTATTTGAGAATCTTGGTGGAGTATTTTCATCAAAGTACTGAACTTATTTGAACAAAAATCATTATCATTAAACAACCTTTTCATCACTTCAAAATTATATGGCTTCTCAAGGAATCTGGAAAATTTAAATGTTAAATATCTCTCATTTTTGACATGGCTCCATGTGGTTGGTCACAAACATATTCCAAATCTTAGCTGAACAGAAACTTGCATAGAAGTGATTGTAACTCTAAGGAAACTGATGAAATCAGTTATCAAGAAAATATAGTTGAAATTATGGAGCAGTAGTGTAGCTTAGGAGAAAATACTTAAAGTAATTCTATCCCTGAATCTTTATTGCTGCTGTTTATCTAGTGCAAATATGGAGCACTTTTATCCTGAAACTAGGTGGGATCACGTAGATGGAAAATAGAGTAAAAGCTTGATAGAAGTAGGTACAGCATGACATAAGGAATCTTAGCCGTGTTGCAACTTGTTTGCTGTCAGAACTGCCTGCTGTAAATTAAGTCAGATTGATCAAAAGCCATTGCTTTGTTTCTGTGCTACATCTTGTAGCACAGCTCTTAAACTCTAAAATACTAAATAGGGTCCACAAACTAGTTTTCTGTGTTGAAATTTGACAAAACCCACAGGAATCCTTGGGAAAACATTATTTTCTATTAAATTTCAAGACAAATAACATGATTTCTTTACACCCTGGCATCCCTCTTTTGCTGTATGCAACTTTTCTGATGGTGAAACTAATAATGGTATGAAAAGATTTTTCATTTGCTGTTAGAAAAAATTATGATTTTAAGCACTTTACAACACATTTATCAAATTATTATTGCTCTGAAAAAAAATCTTATTTATGTAGTAGACAATAAAGAAAAAAAATGGTCCCTCTATTTTCACTTCAGTTTATACATTCTCAAAGGCAGAAAAGTGAGAGACAATGAAAAAAAGCCAAAACCCAGTGGTAGAATACTAGAGAGAAAATTAGTATATACTCACTCAAATGTTCCAGCAGTCTGTTCTCAGCAGTGATGAAAACACAGCCTGTTTCTGTATTTAGGGATCATCAGAGAAATCATCAGGCCTATTAATGTGCATAACTCAAAATAACACTTGTAAATTTACTCTGCAGTGTTGTAACCCAGGTATGTATTTAACATTTCTTTCTGTGTTCACCTTCCACTCAATCACAATATAGAAAAATGTTCTCTGTATTCTTGTTTTCTATAAAAAGCCACCACAATACACTTAAGTTTTCAGTTTACTTCTCTCAGTTATTTTGATATAACATCACCTAACCTTCTGATGTGCCTTCAGGATTCTTGTACGTTTTCTACTATTTCAGAAAGCAAAGCAGAAACTGCTTTTGGAAGCAGCCAGTTGGTCTAATGAGATATTTTGGATTAAGATGTTTCCAAGCTAAATACTGAGTTGACATTTCTATCGAAATCTCATTTCTTTTTGGTTTCCTCAATTGTGAACTGCAAGATTGAGTCACAAATGTACTTAAGCCTAAAAATCTGCCCAGTGAGTAGCATTTCTACAAATTCTTTAGCAGCCAGCAGTGTCTTCTGATAGAATTGCAGTGTTCACCTTCCAAAGCTCAACATTTACCCAGAAATGTCACACAACTGCTACAATCAAGTGATGAAAGCAATAGGAGTAAAAAGTTTTTAATTTCTAAAATTGTAAAAGAAAACTTTTCAAATCTCTAAGCAAATGGCTATTCCTTGTTTTAAACACAAAGAGAACTGTCTCAATTTTGGAACAAATTGTCAGTGTAAGCATGTTCAACTGTGTGTGGATACTTGTTTACTTATATAATACATATGCCAATTGCGCCTTTAAGTGTTGTTCGTGTCTCTTCACTTCCAAGTTCCTAAAAACCTGATACTGAGTATGATTTTGAACTGAGCTTTAGAGGTGGCAGCAGGAAGCCAGTGATAGTTGATCCACATGAAGTCCAGTGAACTACTTGTGTGTCTTAAATGTTATTTTAGCAGTAATCCAGAGAAGCAATCTGTAACATCTTCAGCTACATCTAAAACCTATGTCTCCCAGTTCTCAGGCAACCGCTGTAGTTCTGAGACTATTGCACAAAACACAACTAATATTGCCATTGTTTGAAAAGATGTGGAGCCATAGTGAAATTACAGAGCACAACATTGGCATTTAAGTCTGTGGGAGAGTGCTGCATTTGCTGAACTTACATAGCTACACACCACAGCAAAGCAGGAGGAGAATTCTCCAAGTATGATGTTGTTCCAGGCACACTTGTTCTCTGAACATTCCTTCCACATTGGTTTAGCTGACTGCACTTTGGTGTGCAAGGTATTGCAATGCCATTTCTGGGGGAACTAAAACTCCATTTGTTGTAAAAAATTAGACTGAATTCTGAATCTGGAAACCTCAGCTTTATTAATTTTCTATATTTCACTGTGGACTGGGCCTTAATATTTATGAAAGTCCTAAAATCCCAATGAATTTAGGTAATTTGATGCCTACGTATATATATCTCCCCATTAAATATAAGCAATGAACAATATTAATCCACTTGAAGAATCTGCCCTGCAGGAAAAAGCATTTCTTCTTGTTTAGAAAGTAAGAAACAAATAAATAAATTCTATTAATAAATAACGCAAGGCCAAATAGACACATGTTCGTAATCTTAAACACCTTAATTTCCCATTGAACATTTAACAGGAAAACAAAGACAATGACTTCAAGTGTAAATGAAACAAACAAACAATCAAACAAATAAAACCCAAACCAAACCCCACAAACTAAAAGTTTTCTTTAGAGACATTTAAACATTAAGGTCAAAGAAACTGTCTGGTACTCTTATTAAATTAGAGGAAGCCAAGACTGTTTTACAAGCACAATATTCACAATGAAATTTCCAATAGTTTTTTGCCCTGATTCAATGCTCTAAGAAGCTTGTTATTTCAAGTCTTAGCCACAGAGAAGTTATTAGACAGCTAGGCTGACACTGACAATAATGCAGTATTGTACTTAGAGGCACAGTACTACAGCACCTACTTATAGTAAGATATTTGTAACATGAAACAAATAAATCTCTGAAAGTATTCCTGCTTTTGATATCTTTAGCCATCCAAAGCTGAGAGAAAAATGAAAACAGAAAATCTTGTCATAAAAATAATATTTTGAAATGTTGCATGAAGAGACTTAGCATTATACCTTCTCCTCTACTGCTGCAGTAACAAAGGAGTAGAAACAGTCAGCTCAGAAGTGGGAAATTGCAAGCTGCAGTATATGATTTGTTCCCCAAACCTAAGGAAGCATTGTAGCAATTGTAAAGAAAGTTAATATTCCCTCTCCAGCCCAGATAATGAATGAAGAAATAGTGCTGTCCTTTAATAGAGATGTTAGCAAAAAAATTCCTCAGTATCAGTGGTTTTAATCACATTCTATGCACAGAACAATCTTTCTTAAATTTGTACTGTTGATGTTTCCAGAAAAACTACTTCTGTGCTTCTAATAAGTATATGCGTCTTTAATATATCATTTTGACATTATGCGTTTGATTGAATAGCAATACTCAGCAAAATGATGGGAATACACAGAAGAGAGATAGAAGATTTTCCATAATTCAGTTCAACCCTAACTAAACTAAGTTTTTCAAAAGGTTTAAATGTCACCATTAAAAGGCTTGAAGCCATTATGTATGAGGACACACCCACCCACCCCACCCCCAAAACATCAGATCAGTGAAGCCAGTAGTAGCGGCAACATCTTCTTTTGGTTTTGTTAAATATCAGTGAACAAAAACTCTAAAAGCCAAGTGTTTCTTAGTCCCATTTCTTTTACAGTTTGACTAGGCAGTTATCAGTCTATTTTACATGAGCCCATCAGGACATTTAATCTTTGCCTTCACAGTTAATAAAAATTAATACAGCACAGGAATACAGCTCAACGCTCATGTCTGCAGCATGCTTGGCCTTATATGGGTCTAGATTCAGATTCAGTTGCCATTTGGAAGATTTTCTTTGCAGTCATAAGGACTAGAGGCATTTATCTGAACATGCAATTTCTGTAGAGTTTGATAACAGGGCAGCAACAGCTCTCCTCAGCTGTGCTATTAGCATTAGTGTCACTAGTTGCATCTAAACTGTTCCCTGCCTGGGTAGTTGGTCTGAATTACAAGGAAGCCAGGACCACCATGTGGTGTGCCCTAGGGCACAAGTGTCCTGTAGTTTATATGCTGAGAAAAAAAGGTATTTCGAGAAGAGACAGAGAAGTGATTATATATTGGTAAAACCTTATCTTGAATACCATATACAGCTAAGCTCACTAAGATAAAGAAGAAAAAACTCAAACTACAAAAGATATAGAAAACGTCTATGTAATAAGCAAGAAATATGTGAGAATGCTAAAAATGGTTCTTTGCTTATTCTAGTAAAACAAAGGTTGAGATAGGGTATATGCTGCCATCAGTAATTACAGCCCTGGTAAACAGTAAGAGTGAATGTTAAAATTTATGTTGTCAGAAGAACAAAATAGTATGTTTTGACCAGGAGTAAAATTATTTTGATAATTGAAAGACATTGCACAGGGTTCAAGGAGCATCTGGAACTGTCCTCCAAGAGCAATAATGGCAAAAATTTGATAGATCTCAATCCTTTTATTAAAGCATTACATAATGTGTTCCCTCTGATAACAGGCAAGTGGTCCCAGTATCTCAAGCTTTCTTTATGCCTCTGCCATTCCTTCTTAATTTTGTTCAACTGAAAAGTAAACCAGCAGCCCAATTAACAGCCAAACAGCTACATTTGCCACTACTACTGCATTTCAACACTGCCTTGTGTGCAGAGCAAAACAGAAATAATGGAGACAGTTACTACAACACAGAAGTTAAAATAAATGTAGCTTTGTTCTGTTATTAACAAACCTAAGGAAACTCTATAGCAAATGACAACCAGGAGGTAGCTGACCTTTATGTAGTTATATTATAATCTTTAAAATCTTGTGTATATGTGTGTGTGTATAGATATGCACGTGAGATTTTGGTAAGCATCATCTGGCAAATCTATTCAGCTATTTAAATAGGTATTATCTCACAATGTTGATTTCTCACATTTATTTATACTCTGTGCATTGAATTGACTGCATTATGACAATGTTTGCCATGTTAACTATTTCTAAATGTTACCAACTACTTAATCATATATGACATGAAAAAGTACTTTCATTTCACCCCCAAAGAAAATGTGTTCTGAGACTATTGGTACTTCCCTCTGCTGTAACCACCACAATGTACATGTTAGAGAAAAAAAAAAAAAAATCAACTATATATGCCATTCTTTTTCATTTGTATATCAAAGACATGTGAAGAAGTTACTCCCTTTTGGTTGCAAGACGGTGCTCATATGGCCTTCTGCAAAAACTTCACAGAAACATCCTCACCTCTTCAGATGCTTTTTGTTTAAATGTTTTCTGTTGAATAATGAAAGCCAAAGGCTTATGATGCATCTCCTAATTAGCACAAACAGCATTCATTTCCATTTTTAAATGCTATGTATTATTTTGCCTCCATCTTTCTTCTTTTTTGCTTTTCACTGCATCCCAACCATCAAATGTAAGACTTCTGATTCTCCTGCAAACAAAGGCCTGCACAGCTGTTACTTTGCAACAAGCACATTGTGGGCCCCATCCAAAGCTCATTGAAGTCACAGTCTTTCAATTGACTTCAAAAGGCATTGGATAGACTCCTTTTTTAAGCTATATCTTAATCTGTGATGCGTTTTTAAAGCTGAAAAACCTTTAATGCACTGACATTTTGGCAGTTTATTAAAACAGAAGATACAAGAAAGATGTTCAAACAAAAAAAAATTAAGTTTACTTTGCACAAAGTGTTAATACAAAATGTAGTCTTATGATACTGCTGCCGACTACTTTTAATATCCTAATAATGCATTGTTTCTCTATGACAATACAGAATAATTTTAAATCCCCATTCATAAGGACTCCAATTATAATCTAATTCAGCTCAGATTAACTATGCTTTGATGGCAATTTCCTTATACAAAAAAAAATTAGCCTAAGATAATGTGCTGCAAATATAGTTTCAATGCTAATAAGAGGCAGTTTAACAGCCTAGAGAAATTCATTTTGACTACCTTTTCATTGCAGTGATAAACAGTACATAAAGCACCTCAATTACGTATTTAATATAAAAAATGAAGTTGTAACATACAATTTTGTCAAACTACTGTTAACTTCACTTTTTCAATAAGTAAAATTGTAACTTTGCTACTTCAACACAACTGTGGCAGTTGAAATTGGTGTTAGCAGTGTCACTACAGATGCACCTGCTTCATATCATAATTTCATTGCTATGAAAAACTACAGTAACTTTCATTGTTTAAAACTGCAACAGCTGTAAGTGGGACATTTTAGTTCATTGCTGCTTCAGCCAAGCTCTGCACTGAAAGTTATTCAGCAAACTTGCATGACAGCTTTTGATTTTTACTGTATCTTACAACAGTCTTTTATTGCCATAAGTTGTTTTCTTGCAATAAATGTAAAATTATATGGAGCGACATTGCTTATGCCAGCTGAAGATTTGATCCAAAAGCTGATTCTGACATCAAGACCTTGGCACAAGGGCAGATCATAAATCTAAATGAAAAATCAGAATAGATATCTGCTGAAATATTTAATCTCAGTGAATCACTAAATCATTCCCTTTCACTAGAATGCAAGCATTACAATGCCTCTATAATCTTTAATATTAACTTCTAGCTAACATATTTTTCATAAATCTGGAAAACAGTAATTATATTCCAACTTTTCTCTGTATTTTTTTTAACTGCTATTCAAGAAGAAACTCATGAATGAGTGAAATCTTCTGACTGATACATAGCAGCAACAGCCAGAATTTTGTTTCATGAAAATTCTGACAGTTTGGACTTTTTGTTCCAGAGCACAGAAAGAGGGGATAAATGAGAATTCCTCTGAAGCTCTTTTATGCAAAGAAAAGTGACCAGAAAGAAGCCTAATTAAGACTGACAGCTATGATTAAATGGCCCCACATGGAAGTTTGATCTGTTTTATATCAAGCAGAGACTAGATCACTGATCTCCCTTATCCCCAAGTAGCCTTGATAACTAACTACAGGGACAAAATCTCCTTTAATACACTGTTCTGCTGGTTTTCAGAGAGAAATGTTGATTAAACCAGATTAACTCTGTAATGGTTGTAAAGCAGGTCTGAAAATTCTCTAAGATACAGAAGACCAAGGTCTGAACCCCCATTCAGAATCAAAGACATGGAGAGGGATTTCCATCTTACATCTTCTCTGAAAAGCATCTTAACCATTCCAGTTAAGATGAATGGGTTCCCTCTGACACCAGAAAGTCTGCCATTGACAGAGAAAATCTATTTAAAAATACTTAAATATAGTAATTTTTGCTTTTGATGACTGAAACCAATCCAAACACAAACGCAACTCTGAAAAACTCCCACTTGTGTCTCAGAATGACTGTATGCTATGGTCAAGATATGTTTATGTATCTTTTCTTACTAATAGCTCTACCTAATACCTTATTCTGCATGAATAACTCTACCAAATTATCACCTTTTGAAGGAGCATTGGGTTTCCTTAATCTTTCTGAATTGTTATCACTTTAAACTTTTGAACATTTTCCTTTCTTAATGAGTTTACTAAAATGAAATGTTGGAATTCTCTCCAAATCTGAACTGAAACAGTGACTTCCATTGTTCTTTTCCCAGTGGTATAAATCTAATCCATTATGAAAGGACAACAGGGATGCTAACAAACCAGATTTTAAAGTAACAGAATAAAAATGTTTATTTACGCTATAAACTATGGAATATGTCCTTTTGGTTACTGTAATTTTCAAAGTCCTTTTAGTATAGAGAATGAGATTTTTCAAATTAATTACCCGCTAACGACAAAAGAGAGAACAAAAGCCTTCTGGCCTTTGGTTACTAAGCCCCAGCTCCCGGAACGCAGAGGGTTATACCGCTGACCAGCAGATGGAGACACAGTATTCTTCTTGGAGGAGAAGTTGCCGCTAGAGGTCCAGGTAGTCTACAATTCTCCTGATTGTGACTTTGCAATCCATCAGTTTACCAGGTTAGCTCATTCCAAACCTAAATCCATCTTCTGGGTTTTTCTCTATTGTAGCTATTACTGCTGTAAATACTCTAATTACTTTGACACTGGCAGTTTTGATTTTAAGCAAAATTTGTAGATATATTTGCATAACAATGAACTAGGTAAATGTTTAACTACTTTATCACCTTTCTATGACTAACAATTTCTCAAAGAGCCAAAATTTCTTGTAAATCAATTTTTCTATGTGAGCTCTATACTAATGGAATCACATTTCTTAGAAACTCCCTTGTTCTTGTTTTTGAGTGTAAGTTTCATAAATTCAAATATTTGTGGTTTTTTTTTCTTTTCTCAGCTGAACACTAGAAAAAAGCTTTATTTGTATATTCCAAATGAATACTTGGAACTACATTTGCTGTAGGAATACTCACCCATTCCAGTTCAAAATTCAACTTATCTCAATACTCCTTAACTTCATATTGTTTTTACACAAATATTCCCATCCACACGTTCAATAATTGTAATGCTCACTGAAAACACGACTTTGAAAACTGATTAATCAAAACAATCTTTTAAAATGATTAGTGGGAAAATAGATTTTCCATGAGGTACACCACGAAAAATCTTGAAATGATTCATCAGCAAGCTCTGAACCCTGTGCCTCCAGATCCTCAACACAAGAGTTTTATCAGTTGTGTCAAATGGCGTCAGCATTATTATTATTTTTGGCTCCAGAGAAACACAAAGGGTATTAATTCTCCCAAGGGAGAAAGTAATTAAAAATTGGCATATTTGTCCTGGAGATAAGTTGTAAGTGGTGCATCAATTATTCTGGACACTTGGGTGTCTGGTGTCTAGAACACTAGAATATTATGTCCCCTTTTTGTTAGAATTACTATATGGAAATTTTGAGTTATCTTATATTTTAAATTCTGGAGAGCAGCAAGGATGTTTTCTCAAGCATGATACTAAGCCAGAGTAATTAACCAAGATTGAAGAGAACAGAAATAAACCTACAGTTTACTATTACGCAATGAGCCTACCATGACTGTTCCTCTTTTGGTTGGAGCAAAATGGCTCAGCCAAGACAATTATTGACAGAAATCAGAAAACAGCTAGAAACCTGCAGAATCAAGAAGAAGAAGAGCTTTTCAAGGTGACTGGACTGAAACTCTAGAGTTCTGTATTCACAGAGGCTTGCTTCAGCTTTAGAACACCACAATTCAAACTGTCCATCACTAAATAGATCACACTGGCAGGAAGCAACAAATATGAGAGAGTAGGGCTTGCATTTAGAGCCATAAGTGGGGAAAAGCACATAGATCAGCATGCTTCTGAACATGTGGTAGATGACTTTGACTTTTCCATTTCTATGAGGCATTGATTTATTTCATGGCACAATAGAAGAGAGAGAAAAAGTCAAATAGAAAAAGTAGTATCTTTCCAAAACTGGCAAAATAGAGCTGTCATCAAGAAATGGCATGTAGGATCTGGTTAGAAGTGATTTCCTAAAGCAGTACATATTATCCATTATGTTTCCATTAGTCAGTATAATAACAAACACAAAACCACATAGGATTTAATGTTAGTTCTTGCAAAGTCTTCCTGTAGCACACTGCCTAGAAACAGAAAATGTATTTACCATGAGTCCATGAGCTCTGCAGTCCACAGCAGGTCTAGAAGCTATGACAAATTCTGCAACATTAAAAGCTCAGTTGTCTCTGTTTCTTAAGGCTCTTCACAAAAATATCTCTGTTATTCTAATAGGAGCACTGAAAGGAAGTTAAGTCAAACTGAACACAGGTAAACATCTCAGTTATCATGCCATGGGCTCATGTTCACAACTTTCCTTTGCTCCCATTTCTCAAAAGTCATAGTTTTTTTACAAAAGGAATTTTTACATTTCGGTCAGCTCTATTCTTGACATCTGTGGGTTAATGCCCAATTTGCTACAGCTTAGTGGCCATTTAGAAATCTACTGTCTGTTTCAACAATATTAAGTATTATGGCACAACAGGAGCAAAAATGTTCAGCCAAGTACAGTTAGTGCTGTTATTCACACCATATTAATTACAGAGGGGCTTTTGGATTAGCTCTAGTCTGATTTCATATGCTGAACACCAATTAGCATTGGAAGTGAGTTAGGTGTACTCCTGGAGATCATCTTCCATTTCAGTTTTACCCCAAAGGAGCCCTGTTTATGTGTTCTGGCCACTTAGACATGTGAAACAAAGCAAGTCAAGTTGGACAAGAAGAAGATTCATTTCAGCAGTTCTCTCATAATCTGAACTAGAACAATAATGTAGTTGCAGCTACTGGTTATTTGCCACTCTGTTAAGAAAGGCATTATTGTTACCATTAAAAGTCAAAAAGAACATACATAGAAAAAGTTTTTGCTAAATTAATGTAGCTGTTTCAGAGGAAGACTGAAGAAATTTGTATAGGTGTGCAGACATACTATCTTCTAGCAACATCTCAACTGAGGAGGTCTAGCTCATCCATGGCTTTAAGGCAGAAGGGAGAGCAAACTTTTTTTGCTGCTCTTACCAAAATCAATCCCAAGCAGAAGGGAGAGCAAACCTTTTTTGCTGCTCTTACCAAAATCAATCCCATTTTAGCCAAGTTAAAAGCTGAGTTGTGTTCAGCAGAGACTTAACAGAACTTCGTAGTTCAGTTTTTCAAGGACTTCCCCTCACTATAGGCTGGCATGAACGATAATATGGGCTGGGGATGTGGAAATGGATTGTGACAAGACTGCTATGAAACATTCAGAAAATAGGGTTGAAAGTCAGTGGGAATGGGAGAGTGAGAAAGAAATAGAAGCAGGAGTTGCAGAAAGAATACTGAGATTCACCAAAAAAATAAATGGTGACTAGAAGCCATGAGAAGCCAGTGGAAGCATAAGAGACAAGGCTGGAAAGGGGACAGAATGGTAGGAATGAGGCAGACTACCAAACACTCTTTGCCCCTCTCTTTTCTACCTAAGCATATATATAATCCAGCTTTCCAAAGTTCAAGTGTAGTGTTTCAGTGACACACAGCTATAGTCTTTTTGAATGGAAAATGATTCCATACATCCATATCTCCTAAAAGCACCAGAAATTCAGGGAGAAACTTACAAAGTTTCTTCAATTACAATATTACTTAGAATTTTAGTGTATGGCTTGCAGTTTCTGCAAATTTCTTAAAACTACTCAGGGGATTGACGATAAGGAATAAGGTATTCTCTATCCTACTTGTACAGTTCTGCCTTTGAAAAAATTCAATATTTTTTCTTTGAAATTAATGGTAATTTTGTGTAGCCCAAACTGTTCTAGCTTTCTTTGGTGGAATGGCATGTGCACAGTACTTGCTTTATATTCAATAAGTAAAGGATTCAAAGTTGTATCCTTTTGTTACTTTATTAAAACTTTGGTAATAATAACTGCTCTTTAAAAGTCCTAAGTGTAAAAATAATGTACATTATAGGATGCATTTGTTCACACAATTAACACGGGTAGAATTTCTTCTATTAATACTGCCAACATTATTTCATCGAAGTCATTATCAGTCATTGAATGGCTTTAGTTTATGTCTTGAGACATAACAACAGAAATTCCATTTTTATTACCATAATATTCTAAGGCTGTTGCTGTTACTGTTGTTATTATTACCATTACTACTATAATTATTATTATTAATAATAATATTGAAAAAATTGTTACTACTGCCAGCTACCACAGTATTTTGGCTCTTCAGTAGACCCTGAGGACTATTGAAGTCTAATGCGAACTATGTTTTTTGTATACTGCATATTTTCATTTCAGCTTCAGTCCTAAAATTTCATTTGTTTTCCAACTTCAAATATCTATGCCAACGATTGCTTTTCAATTACATTATCTACACATAAGAATGAAAAAAGTTGATATAAGAGGTATGACTGTGTTCAGGTCATCCATAAATTCTCTAGTGGTAAGGAAACCTCAAAAAACTAGCTGTTGTTGGAGTGGAATGAATCAGACTTAAAGGGCTGGTGAATCTGATTTTATATTTACTGCATTTTGCCTTCATCAAATACTACTAAACAAATCCTTTTTCTCCCCAAAGGGATGGCTAGAGCTGGTTTTGGTTTGAATCTCTGTCAATATTTTTATTTCAGACAGAAAAAAAAAGTGATTAAGCTATGGTTTGAATAAGTTTGCCAACTCAGTCTTAAATAACAAAATGAATTCTGAGTTATTCCAGCAAACATGTGAAAGTAGAGATAGCAATAATTTCTCAGTTTCCTAACCTTTCAAGTATCTGTTCAGTTTTTAAAAATAAAAGGAAAATAAGCTTTGCTGCAGCAGCTTCAGCATGGAGTACATGCACATTTATGTCTACATTTTAACTCTTTTGAAAGGGTTAATGGTGAACAGTACAAGCAGTGATGTTTAAGAAATTGGTATAAGTTAACCTTTATGACTGTCGACACAGCGGCATTCCTTGTTCTGTGGTCACACTTTAGTTACAATAAAACATGCTTATGGAACACATAGCCAAAACTTGTTGTCAATTATTTAGTATTCCCATAAACCATTAGATGGTCAAAAATATCTTTAATTGATTCCATCTCTACCTACACTACTTATTATTTATTAGTATAACAAACTTCTCCATGGGAACAGCTAATTGTACCTCCCTAGTGGCCACTTCAAGTGGAATAAGCATTGCGCAGTGCTGCCTAAGATACTGCTGAAAGGTCTTCAGCATTTGGGATTTGATTAAAACTGTATTACATGTACACATCAGCAAACACTGCTAAAACAAAACACTAATTTAAAAAATTCTTCTGCTACAAGGCTTAACACAACTGAAAAGCTTTGCATGCATGGAAAGAGAAGGGTGGGAGAGTCTGCTATCTCTTTTTTTTCCATCTCAGACAATCATTTTGTAAGAGAAATAATATAGCATTCTCTCATACAATGAGAAGGGAAAGTGTGAACCTTACCAGCTGCACTGTGGGACAGACCTTTTCCTCTGACATACATGTAGTACAACCAGCTACTGCTGTCTAAACTGCATGGTTTTGTTTAGCCCTTCTTTTTAAGACATAATTGTTAATCTGTTCTATAGTAGAAGACAGATGTTATGGAAATAGTAAGCCACACTGTGTTTAGATTGTTCTGTGACAAGATATTCCATAGGCAATGTTTCACAAAGGAAAATTTGGACAATAAAGCATACATTGAGGTGCGTACATGAAGGTGAGTTGTAAATACTACTGGACAATATTAACATAATAGCATTGCAAGAATATTATATCATTTAATGAAAGTGTTCAAAAGACTATGTAAGAGGTAGCAATTTCTACAGTGACCAGTATAAACCAAGATTTTACAAATATATTTTAGCCTGATTACTATGTTAAAATTTAACAAAAAATGAGCAAGCATTTTTTTCACTTAAAATAATTAGTGCTTTTTTGTCAGACTCAGAGACCCTTTGTTGAAATGAATAATCTCTGAAAATCTCTAAAGATGCAACTCAAAATATATCTGGATGATTTAGATCACTCTTACTCAGTTCTTTTTTTCTTTTGCTTTAAGCCAAATGGCATATCTAGAAGTGATCTTTCAGGCAATTAAGAGACACATTGTAAAAACTGGATTCTACCCATGCAGAAAGGAGACTCATTCCTTTCTGATGCCCAGACTACGTGTCTGAAAGTGGATTTATACTATAAATGCAGCACCAAGAGAAGAAGATGCAAGCCAAGGAAATCATCTAGCATCATGAATTTGTTCAGAATAGTCATGGATGGCAGTCAGTTCAAATCACCTCAAAGACATAAGTGTCAGTAGTCTTAAAGGTAAAAATAAACTCTGGCAAAATGCTGAGGAACTGGCAAGCAAAAATACCACCGGCGTTTGCAAATGGGAGGTGCTATGCCCAAGTCAGATGTTGACCACTGACTCCATATAGAGTCCTTTAATTCAAATTTCCTTCCATTAGAAATTTCCTACTTAACTAATGAGGTAGCCTTTTGCTTTTCTCTCCCTATCTTTTCTTATCCCAATGTTCAGGAAGAAAGCATAAAATACTGATATATTTTACTAATCACCAAAAATAAAAACATTTATGAAAAAAAATTATTATAAATATTTTTCTTGTGAAATTAAGGAGATTTTTTCTATTTTCCTTAAATGGTAAACTAGAATCAAAACTGCCAGCATCTACTAGATGTTGAAAGTAAGTAATGTGGAGCAAAGAACAGTTTAAAAATTAACAAAAATTCAAGTTAGAGCCACAGCAGACAAAGCAGCTGAGTTACCATATGTTGATAATGGACAAACATTATTGAAGCAGAAATAAAAGCAGAACAGTAAGTTTTAGACAGAGAAAAGAGGGTGAAAAAAAGCTATTTAACAGTCACGAGTGTGAAGTGACAGGAATAATGGAGTATTGTTTTTGAGAAAGAAATGTCTTACTTTCTGCATATGCATTAAAATGCAATGTTTTGGTACAAACGTTTGCTCCATATTGTAATACAGGCCATTAGGTGAATAGCCTGTATTACAAATATCTAGTCAAGATCTGTAATTGGAGATTTATGTGTAAGCTGACACATGTCCACTGGAGTCAATGGCACTTCCCTGCTGCAGGGTGTGGATCTTAATATTCATGGTACAATGGCACAATGTTGCTCACCGAGACTGCAATAGGTATCCCATGTGCAACACTCACCACTCAGCTGCGATTGTATTAACAATCTCCTAAGTGCACAAAGGACCATGGTGTGGAAAATGCTGAGACTGTAATGGTTTGCATGGTAAGAGTTAGAATCCGATTCATATGGAATCATTGCTAATACCAGTGGAATTAGTGGAGTGCCCTAGTGCCAATACATGCTGCTCTTATCCTGATTTCTCCTATAAGAAAAGCAGCAGTAGTGAATAGGAATGATATATAAGATGCATCTCAATTTATTTTTAACCACTATAATGGGTGGATAGTTTGCATCTATAAATCTGAAATAACTTTCTGATGTCTTGGTATTCACCATGAATTAATAAACTTAGGTAAGCTTAGAATTATCCCTGCTTAATTCTCACTCTTTGTGGGATTTATCTACAGTAAACAACCCTTCTATTAGCTTCCAAAAAAGTGTGAGATATGTAAAAGCCTTTTAGCAGAATTGTTTTTGAATGACAGTCAGTGTTTTTCAACATTTTTAGTAATCACTTTTACTCACTGTTTTATTTCAAAATCTGTTAAAATCTGCTGGTTTATTTCAATCATTTTTCTCTCAAGAAAAGGAGGAGCTAAAACACCAGTTTGTAATTCATCCCACTATTACCACTAGGAATGTTGTTTTGACAACAGCAGACTGACTCCACCAATAGTTACTGGATGATCTTTGCCACTTCTTTTAGTTGCCATATGACTAAGGCAGTAAAAGTAGGATATTAATATATGCCTCCACCATAGCTGTTTTATGAGGTACCATTTTATTAGCTTGCTGTAAAAGCAGAACATCAAAAAGATCAGAATATTCATACTATAAAGCTCCAGCGTCTCAATGTATATTTTAACCCTGTCAATATGACAATAAGCTACAAATACACAAAAATTTTATGAAAACAGACAATTTGTCAAATTCAAGATGTTCATAAAACAATGTGCTTTCCAGTGAGAACTGAACAAAAGGCTCACTGAAAATGCGTCTCTGAAATGGATGAGCTTTAGAACTAGGGAAAAAATATTCTCTTCATCTTGACAAGAAATCTAAAAATAGAAATTCCTCTAGATTATTACTTCACCAAACAAACTTGTTTTCTTGACCTATTACTTAATTAAAAACTTACACATATAGCCTAAAAAATTGCAACTGTGTGTTCTAAATATCTAATAATAGGGGAAAGTCTCTGTAAAACCAAGGCAAATCCACATGATTTTGTACAGATTAACGTATCTGGCTCAATCACAATGGTAGAAATATGGAAACCCAGAGGGAATTGTTCTGCTGTTATTAGGACTCGCTATAAATAAAATATGAAGCACATATTCCAAGAACAAATCTCCATTATGATTACAAAGACGTATCTAAATGAAGAGAGAATTCTCTTGGTTACAGAGTATACTGAAACAGAATATCGTTGTAAACAAAACGCTTTACCAATATAACTTTTTCTGAAAATGTTAATGAATTTTACAATGGAATGTTCTTTTCAGTCTTGAAAGACCCACCCCCAAGCTATGCTCTAGATAGTCGCTATATTAATTTACCCCAAGATGCATTATGCTAAGGATCATAATACATAAAGCAAGCACAAATACAGGCTGGTCAGAGAATAGATTGAGAGCAGTCAGAGAAGTACTTGAGGGTATTGGTTGAGAAGAGAAGCATTAGACAGCAGTGTGCATTCACAGTTCAGAAAGCCAGTCATTTGCTGGGCTGTATCAAAAGGAGTATGACCAGTGGGTTGAAGGAAGTGATTCTTCCCCTCTACTCTGCTCTTGTAATACCCCACCTGGAGTACTGCGCCCAGCTCTGGGCCCCTAACATAAAAAGGACATGGAGCTGCTGAAGCAAGTCCAGAGGAAGCCATGAAGACAATCAGAGGGCTTGAGCACCCTTCCTATAAAGACAGGCTGAGTGAGCTGGGCTTGTTCAGCCTGAGAAACAGAAGACTCCAGGGATAACCTACAGCAGCTTCCAGTACCTAAAGGAGGCCTACAAGAAAGCTGGAGAGGGACTTTTACCAGGGTGTGTAGTGATAAGACAGGGAGGAATGCCTTTAAACTGAAAGAGGGTGGATTTAGATGAAATATAAGGAAGAAATTATTTACTGTGAGAATGGTGAGACACTGGCACAGATTGCCTATCCCTGGAAGTGTTCAGGGCAAGTTTGGACCGGTCTTTGAGCAACCTGATCTAGTGGAAGGTGTCCTTGTCAGTGGCAGAGGAGGTGGAACTAGGTGATCTTTACAGTCCCTTCCAACCTGTTCTATGATTCTATAAATAAAGAATAAAAGAATTGGCTAAAAAAAAACCAACCAAGAAACAAAAACAAAAAACAAAACAAACAAGAAAAAAAAAAAAAAAAAAGACCCACTAAAAGACTGTCAGGAAGCAGGGAAATAATGATTTTCAAACATATGTAAAAAGTCTGTTTAAAAGCTATAGCTGAAAGTCCTTCTTAGATTTAAGGGAGTAGTTACTAACACAACATACTGAAAAAAATACAAGAGGCAAGTAGTATGTTCACTAGTAACAAACTAGCTAAAGACAGAATAAGTGTTACAAATTTTAAAGAAGAATCCCAAATGATGGGGAGAGGTGGCTCTGCGTGGAACTAGATAATCGCTAAGGTCACCTGCAACGCAAGCCGGTCCATGGTTCTATAAAATACATGAATCAATTGTGACTTTTTTTTTTTTTTAGTAAAGAATCTGGATATACCAAACTAATAGTAATGTTAAACAAATTGAAAACAATCTTTTTGATATAACTTCTTAGCTATTCCTCAATAATAATACCAAAATTAAAATTCACTAGGAAAACTGTGTAAGAAAAGAAACTGGATTTCCCGAATCATGGCACTTTCTAAGACACATTTCAGTTTTCTCTGTCCAATAGCCTGTTATGCATCAGCAATGAAACTTATTAAATTAGAAACCTAGTTATGACCAGGACAAATCAGATATTCCTGCATGAAAAGCCCCTTAAAACAAGAGCAGTTGCTTCTGCCTATTCCTGCCTCTCAGTGGCAGCAAAGTCTCCAAGCATCTCCAATTCTTTACCAACATCCTTTTCCTTCTCTGGGCAACTCCAGAGCAGCAAACACATTCTTCTCCTTATTCTGAGAAGCATGAGAAAGTGCTAGGTTTCCACTTTTTCCTAATCCAACATTTCTTATTTAATTAATTTTGTGTTTCCCAGCCTAGCCTAGGGTCAGATTATGCATTCATTTAATCCCTAAATGAATTTTCATCTGCCAGTCATTTGTTTGTCAGGGTATCTCCACAGGTTCTTTTGTCACCTGGAAACTGGATACAACAGGGCTTAAAATCTTCTCATTCACTTGACAGGAGAAATCAACAGGTTTTTTCCCTTTCCTTAATAACACCTCAAAATCCTCTACAAAGAGCGAAAATAGAGATGAGGAGACCTTAGATGAAGAATCCCACAAGTGAGACAGGAGCTCTCTATCTTTCCATTCTGTATATGGCACAGCATAAGGGCACTTTCATTCCAACAGTTTTTTTGAACAATATCACTCCAAACACAGGTGAACAATAGTGATTGCCAATAATAATTAAAGTAAGCAAGATATTGCGTGGGCTAGGTTGAAAAGTGCTCATCATTAAAATAAGAAAAAGTAGTGCCAGCATAGTTCTTGTATATATGTATTAAATATACAAATAAGTCTATAAAAATGTAATGACAACTGTCACACTAAGCTAGGGGTTTTTAACGATTTCATAGCTCTGTTATCATGCCTGAATGTTTAATGAAGTTTACTGCTACTCAGTTCTTAATCACTTTAAAATATTACTATCCTTTCCTTTGAGGAAAAAAAGTAAACAAGATGACCATTTTTTTTTTAATTGTACAAGTGCCTAAATTATCTTACATTTAGGCTTTGATATTATTGTTTAAATGAAAAATCAGTCAGTGAAGTTCTGCATTTGTTTGTTTTGGTTGTTTTGGGAAGAAGATATTCCTGGATGGTAAGCTGATATTATAACATCCATCACAGTTTTTGATATGACAAAGTTGCAAAACACTGGCCAACAGAAAGCACTTCCCATTTTTTAGCCTTTAATTCTAGAAGATAATGTCTAAAAGGATTTCACAGCTATCTCACATTTACCCCAAGGCATCAGTTTATATTTCAGAAATTATCTACTTTAGAGAATTCAGTTATCCCACTGTTCTAGTGCAGAATGTAAAAAGGAATATCCAGAATTTTCCATTTTGGGAACTCTTACCCTTTTAAAACAATGCTCATAAAAGAACATTAAAAATATATTCATATAAAAATGTTTACACATGTGCACATGCATATATAGTTGCATATACACATACACACATATGTATTCCTCTCAAAACCCGAAGTTTACAGTTCATGTCTTGTCCTTAATTGTAATCTACAATGAAAATGTTTGTATTGTGGAGGTGACCATGACTATCTCACCTATCTCATTTCACTGGCTTACAGGTCCCTCAGTAGGCTTAATAGCTGCAGAGAAGCAAAAAGAGTGTGGACATTTTAGCACCTTTTATTTATTTGCAGCTCAGCTGTTCAGAGTAACAGGAACAAATTTGCTCACATTGAAAGCAAGCCACATATCTACAGATACCTTGTTGATGGATTCTAAAAGTTATAAAAAAAAAACCCAAAACAATAAGCAAGGCTGAAATAAACTAAGGAGAGCACTGGGGATCAAATGGGTACAGATCTACCCCATGTCTGTCATCCCACATCCATCCATCCGTCCATCCATCCATCCCCACAGGTGATATATCTCACACATACTTCAGTTGATTCAGTGGTTTTTGGTAAATAGTGGCATTATCAGTCAGATTTGGAGCCTTAAGAATAAAATGTCTTCTCCATTTAAAGGAGCCCAAGCAATATTGTATAACAATGTTAACCAAATAATGCACAATAATAATAAGAGGTCAAAACCCTATCCTTTAAACTACTTTTATTTATTAACTGCCCAAAATGTATCCAGGTATATGCCTGTGAAGACTTCCACACTATGAAGAAGGTAACTGTTATAAAACAGTACTGATAACATTCTGTCCTATACATGTGTTGACCTCTATGCCTGCCATAAGAAGGAGAAACAAAAATTTAGGGAAAAAGCAGAAAACTACAACAGATTATTAGCAACAACTAGGGATTTGCTTCTACTTGCTTCCTCAGAATACTTATTGTCTGCTAGAACATACCTGTACTGGAAGAGAGATTGGTTATTATTCTTTTATACATAATGACTGTATTTTCTTTTAAAGGGCCTGAGATCAGTGGTTAGCCATCTAAGCATATTTGTTTAACTAGTCTGCTGAGGTGATTTTCTCTTTTTTCAAGCAGCAGTGGGGTCCAGCTACAGAAAGGCTGAGTCAGTTATTGACTACCTTACCAACAGTATTCACCAGTTACAGTTACTTATAAGCAAGTTAGAAGCAATACTCTTCCTATACTTTCTTCTGCTATATTGCAGCATATTTTCTAAAAACTTTTTTATTTCAGGTTCATCGTTTGTTACCCATTTGCCACGTGGATTGCAATAGCAGAGACAGATCCAGCCATACACTGAAAGGGAGCAGCGACACAGATTGCACAGATTGCAATGTAGTTGCAATCAAGTCGGGTGACAAAGTGCATGAACCGTACCAGTGGTGCTAATTGAAGGAGCTATGACTGACTAACTGACTTACCCTAAGTAAATCTATTCCTGGGCAATCCTTTATTTTGTGCCTGGAAGACAGAGTATTGTATGATAATTTTTTACAGACTCCTGAGAATGTGAGGTAGGTTTAAGGAAGATACCTACTTGTTTTTATTATCATTGAATACTTGCTCTCCTGAGCCTACTGGCTTCAGGAAGGACATTTTATCAAGTAAGGTTTTACTCTCTGTGAGTAAAGGCAGCATAATCTGATCCAAACGGATTTAAGCAAACTTGTGTTTTTTCTCATTGTTCAAGTCATGTTTTTACTGCTTTCCTTTTTAGCACTACGTTTAAATTCAAGTGTCATTTCCAAAGAAATAGCTATGATAATCTGTGGTGAGCTGATTAATAGCACTTACGCAAATTTCAATGACCACAAAGTTGTGAATGTGTCTGTGTGAGTGATCTGCTTCTTATAAAGTAAATGAGTCTTCTTTCACATGTTTAATAATACTTAGAATCCCCTTCTCCTCCTCCCTTCTGCATTCATTCTGAAGTCTTCTCTCATTTGTTGTTGTTGTGGCAAAGTTATTTTTCTCTTCACTATTTCCACTCACCCACAGTTAATCATTTATGGCCTTTTCCACTGCAAACATGTAGAAAACACGTAAAAAGGAAGCCTGTTATCACACCATCAGCAACTCCGATTATAGCTTGATCAGAACTGACATCACTGTGGTTTCATTAGCGATATTAGATAAGTACAATCTATTTTCAATCTTTTTTTTTCTTTTGCAATGTCAAAAAGACACTCACTCTGCTCCAACTGGTTCTGTTTGACAGTGACAGGACTGTGTAAAGGATTCCTTTCACTTATCATCTCAAGACAATTTTGCATGCCAAACAAATCAAATCTACACATCTCTCACCATCTTTATCAACCTGCCCAGACAAACGGTCAGAAGCATTACAACCTTTGACTTGTTAACTTATTTTTCTCTCTTTGCAGCCTAAAGCAACTCTTAAAACATGGAGGATGTACGTGCAAAAAAGTAAGTTTTGCAATATACTGGGGCAGAGAAATGCTCTGACTGACAAGATCTGCCAATGCAAATAATGTTCTCCCCCTTGTGTTTCATTTTACACGTTCTATCTTAGGTTGGGCAGATATCATACCTAAAGCAATCTTTGTGGTGGGGGGGGGGGGGCGGCTTATCTGGAAAGTGTTTTATTTTTATTTTTATT
>WYDI02014018.1:4672-15458 GCA_009867235.2 Psittacus erithacus | reverse complement strand
CTGAAAGTCAAAACCACAGCACTGCACCAGCTACTAAGAAGCAGAAAAATGACTGCTACTGCTGAACCCAGGACACTGATGAGCTGCTTAAAATATTTCTGCCCTTACTGAGTGAAAAGCAACATGCAGAATGCACAAATACCCACATACCTTGCTGTAACTAGAGCTTTTCTCTTTGAAATCCACAGTGTTTTACAGAAGCCATTTCCAAAACCAGCATGCTCATAATTCTGAAAATCAGTGTTAGTGTAATTCAAGCTATGACTGACCAACAGGAGCTACAAATGTGGTCAGAGCGGCTTTATTTTGAAGAATGCAAGTCTGATGGAGAAGATTAGTCTTTTCTTACATCTTATTTCCCACATAATTCCCTGGGGTTGTGTCACTACATCCACTGGATATTCTTGTAACACTATTCTTTGGTATTTAACAGTTGTAATGTGATTATGTGTTATATTTACAATGGAATGATTTTTTTCTACAGTAATGGAGCTGCGTTATGAGAGCTGGATTGCAAATGTCCCAGCACTGCAGGGGCAGATGAGACCTCTGTGAACTTAGGTTTATGGTTCACTGTATTTTGAATTAATATAAGCCAGTTTATCCCAAAGAGATGCTTCCCCTACAGTCTTGGTTTGTCTTTCAAGAGGCTGGGAAAACAAGAAGCTAGGTGTCAGCCTTTTCCCCAGAGTCACTGCATCTATCAGTTGTGACACCAGTTCAAAGGGGATGATTTTAGTAATTTTGTCTGCAGCTCAGAGAGTAGCCCCTGGAAACAGTCTGATTTTTATGTAATGTATGTATTTCTGCATAACACCAGCCACTCATTTTTCATTGTCAAGTAATATGAACTTTAAATTTCTCATATCTTTGCCTTTGTATCTGCAGACTTTCTTCAGATGGCAGTTGCCCACTGTATGCTCCATCAAATTCCTCCCAGGAACTTTATATTACCCTGTATGCTGCTAAATGAAACAGTTTTGAATCCTTTCGCTGTTGGAGTTGTAGAGAGCTGGTCTGGTTTGAGAAGAGGGCATGGAGCATCCAAAACCAAACCTCTCTTGCTAATGGATGAAGAAAGTTTTCTGTGCTGCCTTTGGAATGATAGCAACATTGATTGTTCTTTGTACAGAGCAAGCATGCAAGCAAGGAAGTTTATTCCTTCAGAAATAAGTAGCTCTACTTCTCAGGAAAAAGGTTGGTTTTTCAGTCAAGGGAATAAGAAGTTGCTCAAAAAGAGATTGGGGTTTTGTGTTGGTTGGGAGGGGGTGTATGTGGGTTGTATTGATGGGTATTCAGAGCAGACAACATAGTCTGGTCAAACCCTTCCTTGCAGTATTCTGTACTGGAAGATGAAGGAAATTGCATAGCACAGTTTCAAAGGGTAAAAAAAGTTGGCTGCCTTTCTAAGGGAATGCTGAATAAAATATGTGGCACTGCACAAGCCCAGATCTTCAAAGGTGTTAGATGCTATGAGAAATATTTTAAGTATTTTTGTGAATATGGGCTTTAAACTCCCTCAGAAGGTGGGGGAGATGAAGAGCAAGTGCCGTCATTTCTGCCTGGACTGTGATTATGCCTCAGTAAATATCAGTACATGGCTTAGGCCGAATTAGTTTTCCCTAGGCTGGTTTTCTCCTGTAAACCACAGTCTCTGAGGAGCATATGACCTGTTGGCATACTGTCAGTGGCAGGAGTCTCACTGACCTCAGTAGTTAGAATTTCATTCTACAAAATCTATTCCATGGAACAAATAAATCCCTGTTACAGGCTGCTGCACTAAATATGTTGCTGTTGTGTATGCAATATAGATGCATGTATGCACCAAGTGTAGCCACGTAGAGGCTGTGCCAGTTAACGGTAGCAAAACCCTCAACCAGCAGCAGCAGCTTCATTTCTTTCTTCCCCTTGTGGCCTGGTCTGTAAAGCCAGGTAAACTATATTCCTTCTCTAACAATTAGAATGTAGCAGTATCAGCCCTTAAAGTGTTTAAGGGCGCACACTTGTGCCCAGTTCAGCAAAGATTGCTCATAAACATTTGCACACTTGTGGTCCACCCTCACCTTCATGAATATCTGTTACTTGTCCTCTCTTTGTGAGTGAATTTTATCCTGGCTCTTCAGCTGGGTTTTGGGTTTGTTTTGTTTTAATATAGTTCATAAATGTTTAATCTCTTTCTTTTGCTCAGATTCAAATTGGACCATTGAATGTTGGACTGAAGGCAAGCTGGACCTGCTGGTTTGTACTCTGAAGTTTTTGAAGTTGTACTTGAGAGCTGACCTGAAGGTTAATCTTTTCTATACTGTGTAAGTACAGACTCTCTTTAATTTGTCACTATTAGCATTAGAAATCCAAACTGCAGTGTGGTGTTGCATTAGCTTTGCAAGCAGGTGATACATTATGAACCTTTGTCTTATCTAAAGGTAATCTTGGATGATATGGAAATGGTTTCTGTCTTTAAATGACAAATGGTTGCAGCGGAAAGTCCCTCTCCTCTGTCCTTTCTTAAAATGCTTTAATGAAATCAGCATTGACTTGAAAATATCTTTGTTGTTACAATAGCTTAATTTAAAGCTGTGCCCTTGGTTCTGCCTTTTTTATGCTTTTGACCATAATGTTCTCTCTCGAAGTAATTATACTATTTAATATTAATACAATGCCAAATGCTACTCTGATCATGTTGATGCCTCTGAGGGACACCCACCTGTGCAGTTATCACTGTGGCAAATATCTTCTGGGATGGCAATAGATGGTCATCATCCTGACTGGTGGGTGGGCAGATCTTGTATATGATCTGCCTGCATTGATCACGAAAAGATCCATTTGATTCTACTTATGAAGCCACACAGATTGTTCTGAATTACTGATAGGTTGGAAGGAATGGGGTGAACATGCAGACTTGGTAAACAGGTTAAACATAAATAGGTGAATTAGCTGAATTTACAGGTGATGACTTCTACTTTAAAAGCCAGATATCACACAAATTACCCCTGTAGCCAGGGTAGAAGCAGGTGTGTTAACTAGTAATAACTGTAGGTGTTTAGTTGACATAACACTTCAAAGCTGAAATCAGATTTTGAGTGAGTTCCTGTTTTCCAGTATTCCCCATTACTTTGATTTCTGAAATACCATTACATGTGTGTTTGTGGGAGAAGTAGATTTGACTTTGCCTCTGTTCCATCCAGTCTCAACTGCAATAGAAAGATCTTTGCCACTAATCCTAGTGTGGTAATCTCTCTATTGAATTTTTCTGGTATGCCTAACATCCATGGAACAAGGGATTTGAGTCCAAGCTGGGATGAACAGGCTCTTTGTATGAGGAAGGGCATTCAGTAAGTGTCATGCAATTTGTGAGAGCAGCCCCCATAGGCTCACCAGAGTCTTTGTGGCATTTCTGTCTTTGATTACTTTGTGCTGCAAAGCTGAGGTGCAGCACAGACCCTCACATGGGAGAACTTCACTCCCCAGATTTCATATTCATATTTCTCTTTTCATGTCCCTGCAAAGCAGTTCAGGTTTTGGTGAGGTGACAGCTTTTTCCCTGTTGTCTTGCTGATACCTTGACATTTTAGTCACATCAGCCAAAATACCTTGAAAACATTCCCAGTTTTAAAAATATGCATTCCTGGCATGTGTTTCTCCCTGGGAGTCTGGAGATCAAGCCAGAATTCTCACATATAGGACAGGCAATGCACAAAAATAATGACCTAGAAGAATCTACAACAAAAAAGCTCAAGTCCTGAGCAGCTTTTTATTTTTTCAGCATTAAAGTAGCATCCTTTTATTTTACACATCCTGCTCCTAAATGATACCATGTTACTTTGAATAGGAAATGTTTTCTTCTATCCAAAGCAGTGCTATCACAGTATATTCTATAAGAGGTAATGACAGGGCTTTTACCTTCCCTAGCAGCCTGTCTTTGGGAGGAGGAAGATTATCCTGCAGCTTAAGTAGACAAATGAGGCTGATTTTCCACCAAAAGTGAATGAGCTTTCCAGTTGTATGTATTCTAGGAATGTTGTAAACCTTGATGGTTAATTACATCAACTAAAATCACTTTACCTTAGGGATCCTTTTGTAGCGACACAGATGAATGCTCCCAGTTTAATTTTGAGACTGATTATAATTTGCCCTTTCAGCAGATGGTGATGTATATGATGAACTGATATCTCAGACCTATTTGAAGTAGCTTTGAGGCTTTCCTTTAGTTCTCTGCCTAAGCTCCCATGTTTTTAAGGAGAAATCATGCAATTTGCCTGGGGGCTGATGGCTTAGCTGAATGCATCAGTTACACATTGAGCTTTCTTCAGCTGGAGAATATTAACCTTGCATTAGAGACTTACCCTCTCAGTAGCCAGGCAGCCATCAGATGTTCTGCAGTTTAATGGGATAGCTTGTTCAAATCAGTCTTGTCCTAGAGCTACTGTCTATCAGATACATTGAGATATCTTATTGAATATCCTTAGAGCCCCAGATAGCTTTTTTCCATCAATTCCTAATAAAGAAATTGCACAATAAAGGGCTTGCAATTCTTTATTTCTGATATGTCTCAGTATAGCTGCCTAAAAGTGATGTTCTGCCTTTCCTGAAGTCAGAGGAATTATACAAGTTCATGTGTTTCTTCTTAAAACAACACTGACCTTTTGTTTCTGGTGTTCCAATTGCAAGAAACTGATTGAAATTCAGCAAAGACATTCTGCAGGGTCTAATCTAAAATCTCCAAGTTTGCCATAGGTTAATTCAGTAGAAGTACCACCACCTTCTGAAGTGTGGTTGAATTGTGCACCAAAATACAAACCACCTAGGAGGTGTTAAGGTGTTGACTGAGAGATTCTCTGTGCAGTGTTTGGAGTGGAGAAGAAAAGCAAGCCTTGAACACATGCCCTTTTTGCAATGTTAATGATTTCTGGGGTTCAGGGCATGCAGTAGTTACTTATTTTTGTCCTCTTCTGCAGTGTCTTATGCTTTAGTCCCCTGTTTCCAGCTTAAAGTCGCATTGTCTTTGCTCATTGTCCCTCCCTTCTCTGCCAGCCATTAAAACTTAAGTCAAGTTCACTAGTTTGCTGTTGGATCTCAGAGGTGGGCTCTGGTAATCCCTTCTCAGAAGTCCATATGCTTAGTTCCTATTTGGCTCATGCTTACCTCTCTGTGCTGAGACAAATCCCTCCAGTTCCAGCAGCCAGCACTATAAAACTGAGTGAGGACATAGTATACACTTATGTATTTTATATGCCCTCTGTTTTTCCTTCCCCCCACCACTATTTGGGTCTTGCTTAGATGTGATCAGTGCTGCATGATGTAAAGTGCTTGTTGAACAGGGATTTATAGCTCCTCTAAGTCAGTGTGCTGCAAGTGTGATGGAAAACTCCAGTTTTTAATAGTCTATTGCTTTATTTTAGGTTTACCCCAAATATCTCCTGTCATTCCATGGAATGAAGGCACTGTCCTCTCCTGAGCTTGTGAGGGCTTTATAAGCATAAGCTCCTCTCAAGTCAGTAAGTACAGATTAGGAAGGATGGTTATTCTGTGACAGGATCCCTCTGCAGCCAAACTGAAAATGATGGGCTGCTCATGCAGTCCCAGGCTGCTGTTGATCTCCAAAGTGCTTTGGCTTTCTGTTGTTTTGCTTGTAATCAGGTCTCATGCATTTAGGCCAGGCTTAGCAAGTTGGAATAAGTTGATGTGGCACCCTCATGGTTATGTCCTGCATTGATCTGTTGAGATGGTCCCTGTGTCTTGCCAGTCCATGGGAATGCAAAGCTCATTACCCTGCTTTTGTATCTGGATATCCTCCTCCAGCAGCAGACCTGGCATCTGATAAAATAGCTTGGTCTTTTCCCTTTTTGTGCCCTGGCAGCCTGCAAAGGTAGTGAGCTGGAAGAGATGTCTACAGCAGAGAAATGAGATCCTGGTAATTCTGTGTCACATAGGAGTGGAAGACCTGCCTGGCCTGGAGCCATGGCTGTTCCTCCAGTTACACTTGAATCCCTAAACACAGCATTTTATACAGTAGAGCAATGAAATGGGCTGCCCCATCCCTGGCAGTGTTCAAGGCCAGGCTGGACGGGGCTTGGAGCAACCTGCTCTAGTGGAAAGTGTCCCTTCCCATGGAACTAAAAGATCTATGATTCTATGAAAAGGTTTGTGTGGTGGGAACAGGGAGAAATAGCATCCCATGCCTGTTTACTCACAAATAAGTGGCCTTTGAAGCATAATGGCACAACACAATATAGGGAGGAGGTTTCTAGCACTGCCCCCCCCCCCCGCCCCATGCACTGGGACTCATCTGGGTGCAGATAAGCTCAGTTTGACAGTTAAAAGTTGAAGTAACGATTAAGAGAAAGCTGGAGGCAGTGATGAGGTGGTAACTGCTTTCCAGATAGATCGGATTAAAGACATGGTTTGATGAGAAGCCTACATTCTTATGGATTGATTGTGGGTTTTTTGAGACTAATAACACTGCGATCAGCAATACAAGGCAGGGAAACTTAAAAGACAATTCTGCGAAGTCTTTGAAAGGAAATTCAGAGAAAGAAGTGGAGCCACAACTAGAAAACCAAAAGTATTCCAAGTAATTTAAAAGCTCTGTGTTTGCCAGATACCATCAGTATAAAGTTCCATCATTCTCCTTCCTAAATTCTGTGGGTCCTGGTAAAAAGAAACAGCTTCAAAGAGCATCCTAAATACAAGGTGGATGCATAATGTGTGTGTGTGGTGATCAGTTAATGATGAGGGGAGTTGGCCCTGGTGCCAGGGGATCCGTGTGTGCTCATTGCAGGTTCCCTTTCAGTCCCAGTCAGCGTGATTCACGCAGGCTTTTCCCCATAATTCATGAGCCCTTTGCTCACTTCCAGCCTCTCCTCAGGTTCTGACCTTTTTTAAGCAGGGAAGATGATGGTATTGGGATCAGTGACTCATTCCCATTTCCCCTGTACTCTACAGTCCATTAAATGCACTATACACCAAATCCACTAAAGCAAAGCAGAAAATCTTGTCCTTTCTTCTTTCCCGGTGTAGCGTTCTCTGCCCTCCCTGAATTCAAGTGTTACTGTGAATCACACCAACTCTAAAACTATGTAACACTTTCACAGAAGGGCTCTTATTCCATTAACTGCAGTCACTTTCTCCGAATTAGTAGCACAGACCCTTTGCTCTACAGAAACAATTCCAGAATCACTTCAGAACGATTCAAAACACAAGATTTTTGTTATAAGGATGAAATGTCAAAAGCAGGAAAGAATCCAGGATGGTTTAACTCTCAGGATTTGTCTTGGCTTTGCTGCCGTGAGAAGTTTGGCCAAAGTATTTATGCTATTAAGTTCCCTACCTTAAGGAGGTCTGTGCCACTGAATACCTGCAGTGCGCTATAAACATGCATCTGAGTTTGAAAAAGCCTAAAGAATATCTGTGAAAGAGAAATAAGAATAAAGAACATAATAATTAAAGCCTTATCTTGGAATTAACGGTACAATATTAAGACTTGGGTGTCTTTTTGTTTCAAATACAGTAAGTTGTTGAAAATGAGAACTGAAACTTGTTCTGAATGGTGGAGTTCTTTAACCTTTTACTTCAAGATTTGTTTTTCACTTGAAAATGGTTGCTTATTCTATTACTTGTGATGCTTCATTGTAGCAGAAGCTGGAAGGGATGTTAAATTGTTTGAATTTCATTTCAGTGCCTCATGAGTAGGAATTGGAACATAAGCTCTATGAGGGTGGTGGTGGGCTGTTAGTCTACTGTAAGGTAAACTAACTTTGGGTGCCTGAGATGTATGTAGTAATAGTTACCATCAGGAATCAGAAACTAATCTGACTGAACTACAGGTATCATCTAGGATTGTAACACATTTGTTTTAAAGTAAAATCTTAGGAATACTTTTCATGAAGGCATCTTAACAACGTGGAAATGATTCCAAAGAGGAGAAGCAGCAAAGTAAAAGCAATTGGTTACAATTATTCACTTTTTTACTTTTTTCATTACTTTCCCTTTTTTATCTATAAGCCTTATCCAGATGGACAAACTCTGTTGAGATGCTGGTTTGGTTTACGGTTTGCTTCTTCCCTTGCAGGTCAGAGCTGTCTCTGGGGGATGTATCTACGAGCTTTCTGAAGGGGACTGTCATGGCTGCTCAGTGTGACTGCAGTGAGTATGATGGGTGTGAGTGCTGTGTGCCTGCCCTGAAATACAACTCCACTTACATCATGTGGCTGAAGATGATGGTTGGTGTTACACCTCTGTGGTCACCTTTGATGTCAGTCAAGCCCATAGACATAGGTAAGTACAGCTATATTTGAAATGTTTTTGAATGGAGGACAGCAGCAGAATGTCTCTTCTGGAGAAGGAGGGCACAGACAGAACAGGAACAGGCTTCCTGGTGCTGTCTCACTTGCTCAGTGAGGCTCTTAGCCTCCTAATGCCTCTCTGGGCTCAGGTACAAAACCAAACTGAGCAAAGGCCATGCTGTCAACATGCTCCAGCTTTCAGTTCTAATTCAGACCTCTCTGTACCTGAGCCTGGAGCAGTGGTGGAGCTTATCTATGTTGTGATCACTTAAATTAAAAAAGTGAGGGGGGAAAAACTGTTCCTAAAGTCATTTAGCAAATAAAACTCCCTCTTCTCTCAAGCAGCTCTGTTGTCCTGATGCTTTCTTCCTTACACATTACCAACACCAGTGTTTTCCAACTATTTCCAAATACATTCCTTTGTATTTAATCAATTTAAAACTCTACTGATATTATGACTTCGATATGTGTTGCTATCCAATATGCACAGTTATTGCAGATCTTGACAGATTTCAAAAAGGTGGGGAAATAATAGGAGTTATATAAAATTCTTCCTAAAGGATGTGCTTTGCAAACAGAATAAGTTAAGATAAAATAATTAGCTTGTGCCACTTGGTAAAGTGTATTTAGAACTTAAATAATATTATATGTTATATAATAAAACATGGAGCTGTGAATGAGGACAAGGTAAGCCAAAGGACACTGTACTTAAACAGTGATTTGAAATGGTCTCAGCAACAGGTAAAAGCAGGATCAAGGCTCCCTGCTTTTGTCTGATGAGGAGTGAATGTAATCCTGATGATCATTCTAAATTGCCCATCCATTTCCCTCTCCAGAGTGTTCTGTTCATCTCCTGGGACCCTCTTTTTCACTTTGCCCTCATCTAGCTCTCCTGGAGACCTTCTTTCATAGCCATAATCACTGTGGAAGGCATGGGAATATCTAGCAATTCTTTGTGTATGATATAAGGACATTATCTCCTGTCTTTTCAGGAGCTGAGCAAATTGCTTTGCTCAGCACTCCCATCCCTCTCAGTCCTCTTTGCAGCAAAACAGGTACATTAATGTTCGGTTACTGGGGAGAATCATGGCCCAAGGCAAGCAATGAATGCAGTTTTAAGGCAGACATTGGGTCAAACAGCATGTCCTGCTGACTGTAACAGTGCCAAGGTGCACTTTTCCAGTGATATTACACATTACTGTGTCATACACCAGCTGTAGAGCAGCTCTTGGAAGCTGAGTTCAAAGAAGTGGCATGAAAAAGAACCATTACCATCAACAGTCACAGGCAATCAGGTTAGTGGTAAACTTGTCAATTCATTTGTTTGCAGTCAAGCCTGAACCTCCTTTGAACCTGCATCTAGAAATGACAGAGGAAGGTCAAATGAAGATCTGCTGGTCCAACCCTGTGTTGATGCCATACCCACTTCAGTATGAAGTGAAGATCTCAGCAAATTCAGGTCAAAACAGTTGGCAGGTGAGTCAGCTCTGCTCGTGTATTTTACAGTGCAGGTTGGTGGGATTTCTTAGCACCCTCCTTGTCCTTGGGCAGTGGATCTGACGGTTGAGAAATGTCCTTAGGCAGTGGCTGGTCTGGTGGAGCTGGCCGTGGCACATTAAGCTGGTGTGTTCAGCAGACTATGGTAAACATCAGCAGCGTGCTGGTGAGCTGGACTTGACATCTGCTACATCAGGAGAGACACTACACAAGACCCATCTGTTTTGGGTCTTACACACAAACTCCCATCTTTCTTTTTGGATGAAATGCTAGGCTCTGTGAAGTGTAAAGGCAAAGGTCTCTCTCTTCAGCAACCCCCAAATCCCATGATATGTTTAACGTTTATAGCTTTTATTAGTGAATTGTTTTTTCTTGTTGCTACCACACAGCTGTCTCTGGAATAAAAATCAGCTATTATTTAGCAGTTGATACTGAAATAACATGTTTTCCACAGAGTCGTGCAGTCTCTACCATGTTTGGGTTTACATAGATGTAAAGAAGACACCTTATTTTACTGAACTTACTACCTAAAACCTACTCTCTAGACTCTTTGTTTTGGTTCCCTCTGTCTTTGTTCATCCTGTTTCCTTATACAACAATAATGGCTTCTGATAATCCCGCAGATGGTTCAAGTTGTTCTGGAAACCTCACTGGTCATAGACAATACACTGCTTGGGTCTTCATACTTAGTTCAAGTGCGGTGCAGGAATCATCATGGTCCCGGGTTCTGGAGTGACTGGAGCATACCATATAACCTCAGCTTGGGAGGTAGGTCTCATGCGGTCACTTAGATGCAGTGTTTTGGAATAGAATACACTTCTGAGCTTGGTTTGTTGTGTGGAATGAGTATTTGGGAGCATGTGTTATACGAGGAAGGTGCAGCAGGCGTAAGTTGAGCTGTAAAATCCCCTTCTGCTTCTGTCTCCCCACGGGCAGGGACACCTTCCACTGGAGCAGCTTGCTCCAAGCCCCTGTGTCCAACCTGACCTTGAACACTGCCACGGATG
>WYDI02014017.1:0-18254 GCA_009867235.2 Psittacus erithacus | reverse complement strand
GTGTAAACATTCTAAGCAGTAGCTACAAACATCGGTATTATCAGTACTGTTCCCAGACCAAAAGTTAGAAACACAGCGCTGCACCAGCCACTAAGAAGGAGAAAAAATGACTGCTACTGCTGAACCCAGGGCATTCACATAAAGCATCAAACCTTTCAAGTCACTTCTTGCTGGCAGTACCAAGCCAGCAGAGTTTCTCCATGATTCATGCAGGCAAAATTCACTGGTTACTTGAGTTTCATTCTCTTAAAAATTTCCATTTAGCTTTTGTGGCTCTGTAACTGTCTTGGGTTGTTTGGGGGTTTTTTGTTTCCCTCCTTTATGGTTGGGTTTTTTTGGGGTTTTTTTGGGTGTGGTTTTTGTTGTTTTTTTTTTTTTTCAAAAAAGCAGTGAGATTAATGTTTTTGCAAAGAAAGATGTTTGGGAGGTGTTTAACACAGTTTCCAGTTTTTGTTTTCAGTCACAGGAAACATGTCAGTAAGCTGTTATACATCATGCAGCTTGTGGTTCTAATCACCTGATGTATTACATGCATTGTGTGCTCCTCAGCTGAGCATGGGCTGCAGCTTTGAGGTCCCTCTCTGTCAGTTTAGAGGCTGTCCAGCTTGGGCACACAGCATTCCTCTCTGTGTGGCTGCACATGTTAGCGCGTGGTATCTTAATTAAGATTTGTTGTCATCCAGGTAGTTCAAATGAAGTTGCATGTGTGGTTTTCACTTTCCTTGTTGTGGTATTTCTATGGGTTTAATATTCAAAGTCAAGGCTTCAGTGAACATGGATGAAGGCAAAAAGCAGAACAGCTATGGAAAATATATTTAGGTATAAATATTTTACTGTGTCTTAAGAAGGGTAGACTGCAAGATGCTTTTAGTTGGCATGATGTTGCCCTCTTGAAACTTCTTTTTATAAGCATTTCATGCCAGTTGCCTTTTTTTTTTTTTTTTTTTTTCAGTTTCCATCATCAAACAGTCTTTGTTTTAATTATTCTTCATTAAGATTCAGATCTCTTGAGACTAAAGAGATAAGCTTTGGCAATTCTCAGGTTGAGAGTATCTAAGGAGAAGCTCAGGAAGCAATTTCCCTGGTCTTCAGCAAGTAAAAATTGCTGGGAAGAATCAGGTACACTCCCTGAATCCTCACGACAGTGCCTGTATACTTACCACAGGCATGGGGGCTCATCATGCTCTTCAGTTAAGAGATGCTGAAGAAGATATGTTCTTGGCAGTGCCTTTGTGAATTTGTTATATGTCCCTCTGCTGATAGTATCCAGGGCCATATGTCTTTTTCATTCTTCAGATGTATCTCAAATAAGAAATACAGATGTTAGACTGGTCTCTTTTTCCATTTTAAAATCCTGACTGGGATCTTACTTGTGTGGCAGATATGCTGGTCTTTCCTTCCCTTGAGATTTTGAAGTTTCGAATATGCAATGTCAGTCACAAGACTCGGTGTTCTGGGCCCCACAGTTCTTTGTCTCATAGTGTAGTGCTTTTTATTGTAAGGAAGCTGAACTGACCAGCAGCCAACTAAAGGGACAACTGGTAGGACAAAGCAGTTTTATGGTCCCGCTGATTGGAATTTTACATGACCTCAGAGGGTCAGGTACCTTTACAGATACCCACAGGAAGAAGTAAGAATGCTAACCAGAAAGAGAAGAAAATCTTTATTTTTGTATGTTGCTCTTGAATTTCAGTTACTTTTAATCCTAAAGGTTTCAACTGTACTAGAAAGATACATATTACTTGATGGGTTTTCTAAATGTGGCATGTTACTAGAATGTCCTGGCATTACAGACAGAAGGAGAGCTTCTGTCCTGTCAGCACCTGGCTGACCAAATGATTAAAAAAAAAGGTATCTGAAAATGGTAGAAATGTTTAGAATTTATTTAGCTACAAATTTAATTTTAAGATCCCCAGATCTCCTCATAGTGGCTGTTAAGTTTTTCACTTGACCTTGATTACATCAGCAGATGAGAGAGACTGTTGAAATTAGGATAACAAGCAATTGCGGTATGCCAGCTGCCTGGCCGTTGTGGAGTGTTTTTCTAGGCATTCCAGAAGGATCTCTTGGAGACAAATTTGAATGAGGCTGTGGGATTTTACAGAGAAAAAAGCTATGGAGAAATGTCTGTTCAGAGGAAAATATGATCGTTCACACCCATATAATTAGTTGATTCGGAAAATGTTGAAGAAATTAATATTTTCAATAATCTGAGTCTAGTCCAGAGTTTATTTTATCTTGGTTTGGGATCTTCATGTCTAAGTGTCAGACATTTTCTGCCCTTACAACAAAGGAGGTTTAATCTTCTGGCTGAAGCTCAGAAGGTAAAACTGGCTTGTGTACATGGCTCAGTTTCATGGATTTTTGTGATTTCAAGAAGTCTGACATCAGCTTTTGTTGTGCTGGTTTAGATCTGAGATGTTCTGAAGTATTTCTTTTTTCTTCTTTCTTTTTTTTTTTTTTTTTTCTTTTTTCTCTCTTTTTTTATTTAAGAGAATTGGAAAGATAAGGACAGTTGCTTTAATGATTCATGATGAGTCCAGAATTAAGCTACATCCCATGCACCTGTTTAATAAAAGCCAGTGGCTGATCAGTTCTTTGCATAGATCTCGGCTACCATGTCTTTGGCACTATATCAGCATATCTGGTACTGATTTTTTTAAGAAAAGTACTGTGGGACCACTTACTGTTCCTTAAGGAAAGCTTTGTGGGGACCAGTCTTTCCTCTTGAGGTGATATGAATCTGCTAGCACTGGTCTTGTTATTTAAAGGGGGAAAAAATACCTGGGAAAGAGTGGCAATGAGAAATAAATGGCATGGTAACCGTGCGCAGCTGACAGTGTACGCTGTGGCAGGCATGCTGATGGAGCTTCCCTGCTGTACCCTGCCTGCAGAGAGCAGGTCTGTGCATCACCAGGAAGAAGCAGTGAGCTCTCAATAATCATACATGCTTGCAAATGTTTTCATACTCTACTGTGAGTCCAGTGTAAAACTGTATGGCAACATGGCTCACTGTATTTTCATCTGAATCATACATCTGCAAGGGAAATGAAATCCTGTACCCCCAAACTCAGAAATAAATCCAAGAAAGAATTAAAAAGCACCAAAGAATCAACTACATGCCCCATGCCTGGCAGTGTTCAAGGACAGAGTCTTGGGTGACAAGGTCTAGTATGAGGGATCCCTACCCATGGCAGTGGGGTTGGATCATAAGGTCCTTTCCAACCCAAATCATTCTGTGATTCTGTGATATTAGTTGTCAGCTCTAAGTTCTTTTGCCTTCTTGGAGGCCAGGCATTTGGTGGTATTTTAGTCGCAAGTGGCTATGCTCTTCCAAGCCAAGGCTGGCCACATATTGTACTACAAATTCCCTAGAAGGTGTGGAACGAGCAGAGCCTGTCTCTTTATCATCTTCCTTCTGTCTCATGGAGAAGGCAAGTGCACGTTACTTGGTGGTGGCCTTTCTGGGTTGCTCTGCCTTGGTACTGGGCCATATAGGTGGGGGAACCAAAAGTTTGTGACAGGGATCTGTCATGGTGCATGCAGAGGGGATGAGGTTTTCTGAAGACATTGGAATTATACCCATGTGAGTAATTAAAAGCTGAGAAATACTCTCATGACACCTTTTATACTAAGTCAGTATAATTAATTGGGAGGATTTGGTGCATTTAGCTGTCCTGGTATGTCCTCAGTCGTATTTTTTTACTGAAATCTATGCTATATTCTGCATTTTCTCTACTTTTTCCTGCAGTTGCATGTTTATTTTCAAAAATAATAACTGTAGTGTACTGGTGCCCCTTACCTCTGTTAGGATTACTGTGTTGATGCTGAAGTTTGTCTGAAATGTGTCACTGAAGGGCACTGCATTGAGGTGCACTTCACGGCCCTGAAGGGGCTAATGAAGCGCTACTGAAGATTTGGAACCAGAATGGTTTATCCTCTTAAAACAGTGCAATGAATGTGTGGTTCTGTCTTGGGCTGTTCATCTTGCATCTGCAGACTGCAGTGCTGCCTGCCTATTTGCTTTCCTGCTAATGGAGGCATCCAAGCTCACATAGGTGGTTGTCTGTGGTATTGCTTCATGGTTGGTCCCCGTCTATGTATGAGATGCATAGATTGGAGATTATTGTGCTATTAGGCTGGAAATTAACCTAGTACTCAGTCTGACTTTGTATTACTCCGTCAGCCTTATCCATTCAGGTTTGTTACTGCGTGCTCCTTTTGCAGACACTGAATGGGATTGCTGGTGGTTTGTTCCATAGCATGAACGCTAAAACCAGTCATGTGCTTAAAAGCTCCACAGAATGTTTATCCATTCAGGTTTTGTTTGTATGTCTTCCTTGCTCATTGCTGTCCTGGGTCCAGATCCAAGCTCAGTGAAGCCTGTGTTGTTTGTCCTTTCCGACTGATTCCACAATTTAATGCGTTCCCTGTCGAGAAACCCATGAGAACTGGAGCAGTATGTTTATTGTGGAACCGGAGGATTATGGCAGCCCATTGTATGGGAGCTACTCGGGTATTAACACTTGCAATTTTATTACTATGGTCTCTTTCTAGCACTTAGAAGATGCAGTATGCTATGCATCTTTTAAAATAGTTTTTACTGCTGTTCACTAAACAAGAACATATTCCACTGTATAGTTTACACTGACAGTCACATCATAATTGTGTTAATCCTTTTTGCTCTTTGAAATAACAATCTGAAATAAGTGTTTTAAATTTTGAGGAAATTATAGAAACTTTCCTAGTCTTGCCAAAATTTTGAAGGGCTTTATTTTTGTGTCTAGCTACTACCTTATGAATAGTTGTGAGTCCATTTGAATTGCTAGTTTTGGAATAAACCATATATATGTGAGGTTTTACGTCTATCTACTTGTATCAGTAAAAAAAAAATAAGAGTATATACATGTTGATATGGGAAGAAGGAAACTTCTTGGTGTGTGCCCTTACGTGATGTCTGTGTTTTGGAGCTCTCTTCAAAGACATTGTGCTGGTGAGTCTTCCTCAGCTTGGCATTTCTACCCTTCTTGCTGAGTGTCTCAATATCATAGCAGGGTTAGGAAAACTGCTGCTTCCCTTCCTGCATCAGTGGCTTCCTGCATATAAAAATGTGTGGAGAAAGGCTGTGTCCTGGAGCAGAGCTGTTTTCCTCCCAAATGAATACACTGGTTTATTTTTACCTTCACTATTGTGTATACAAATACTTAATTGCAGGAGTATAATCTCAAAAATTTCAAATTATGCGCTTTTGTCAGCCTGTTGTATTTTGAAGATTTTTACAACTATTTTTAGCAGGTGCCACAAAATATGAAAGTTTGGATTTTTTTATCTGCATCAATAACTGGTTTGAACACCAAGAATGTACCTGATAATTTTGGAGAGAAAAAGGAGAAGATGTTGCATATGAAATTAAAGATGTATTGATTGGCTTGAGAGGACTAGTGTTTTGTAAATACACTACTGCCATAGCTTAAGAAAAGCATTCTTTAAGTGCTTTAGAAAACGGGAAGCGGCTAATACAAAAAAAAAGCAAAATTAGTAGCTTTTTGGTAGTTTTGTGCGAGCAGTTGAACATTCTAATTCTTCCATGAGTAATCACTTCAAGTAGGTGCTGAAAAAAAATAGTTAATTCCTACAAGGCATAAAAATTCTGTATTAATTTTTGACAGAGTTGTTAGTTTGTAGAATACCCTGTCAGCTGTCTAGTTCCCAGCAGGGAGGTGTGTAGGGTCTTAAGCACAGAAACTTTTTGCTCTTTGGCCTCAACTCTGAATATGGGAGGTCACTTAAAAACAGTTCATCACTGCAGATTCCATATTTTCATGTCAATATCAACTAGCAGCTGCCCTGAAACAACACTAACATTTACGTGTTGGTATTTTCCTTCATTTACTTGCAAAATAGCGGAAGCGGATTCCTCGCCTTGCTAAAGCTGTATCATGGAAATCATGCTGGGGTTAGCTCTTCTTCATCTGGACATAGCCAAAACCAAAGCAAAAGGAATTGTTTGTCTACAACAAGAACTTAAAATACACAATCTTGTGTTGTCCTTCAGCAGTGGATTAAAAATTTCACGTTGAAATTTGGCCCTGTTTGCATTTACGCATTGATCCACAGCATGGCTGCATCTCGTCTCGCACCTCAGATACTGCAGCATATGTGAGCTTGTGTTCTGAGGCTTCCCAAATGACTTTTTAATTAGTTGTTATTATTACACAGCTCATAGCTTTTCCAGTGCACAGCCATGTTGATTTCATCACTTATCTCATCTTTCATGTGAAATAGTTCTGGTTGCTCTTGTGGCTGCCTTGCATTTCCTTTCCTCCCTTCTCATGGCATGGACTAGCCTTGGTGTGTGATTTCCTTGACCTTCAATGTCACAGCAGCGCTGACATGTAGGCACCTGCTGTATTACTGCTCTGTTGGGTGTTTTTTTAATAGCTTTCTTCACATTTTGTTTTCCTCTTTTTCTCAGAATCCCCTAGAGCATTGCATCCCCTCATGAGAGCGTGGACAGGAGTTCGGCATTGTGCTTTCACAGGTACCTTTTTGAATTAAAATGCACGTTTTCCCTGGAGCTTGATAAAGGAGAGCAATTCCAGAAGAACTTTACCATGCCCTTTTCTGCTGTCCTGGTAATGAATTTCTCTTCCTTGACCTTTCTTAATAAATTGGGTGGCAGATTCATTAGTTGTAAATATATACTTCAGTACTGTTTAAGAAAGATTGAGGCTTGCTTTTGCTGGCCTCTGTCACGCAACGATCTATGTGTCAATGTGGCAGAATCCATTTTGGAAATAGTCCAGTAGGTGCAGGTTTTTTCCCATCCTTTATTCCCAACCTGTTCTTTGGTTACAGTCTCTCTATTCAGGATTGTGTTAGCTTTTAGTAATGGAGACCTTCAGTGCAAGCAAGCATTTCTAGCCTTAGTCCTCCAGAGCTTTCTGTTATTGACCTGGTTATTACTAATATGTTTAAAAGCGGAAGAAAGCTTAAATATCTCAGAACCCTTCCACAGTACTCTGAGCCTGATTTCAAGGTCTGAGCAGGAGATGAACATTAAAGTTTAAAATCTTCTATTTGTCGTTAAAGCTCCTAAACAAAAGGGGGAATCTGGTTTTGGGAATAATGGAAAAAATGTTATATATATCGAGTAACTTCATTGTTGCTGAATACAAGGAAACCAGCAGAAACCCAAGAGGACAGGAGAGGACAGGAGCTGTGCATGTGGCACTTCATACCAGGGATTATACAATTCTTGAAAGACTTGTAAGAAAGAAAATGAGTGATCAATATCTGATGTGTATTATCAAATCAGCAACATACTTCACTAATACTTAGCTTTAATTCTGCTCAGTAGAAGATGTTTCATGTTCATCTGTTTCCAATCACCATATTTGGCTCCAGAACATAGATTTGCATTGTGTGGGGCCTTAAATTAACAGTTATCACTGCTGTTTTATTTCAAGACAAAAATGTTAAGTCTGAGAGTACACATGGCTAATTTCAGGGCAAAAATCTGTTCCCAGAATGTAGAAATCATTTTAGAAGCCATTTCTGTCAGCTGAGGAAATTGAGAACTTGAAATTCCAGATACATTGCAGTATGAAATTAAAAGCAGCAAAACTGTCTTAGCTGAGCCAAGGACTGACATCAGGAACATTCAAAGCCTTGTAAGGGATCTGTGTTAGTTTTTTGTGGTCGCAAGTTAACCTACACTAATTTCACAGTCACATTTCATATTTTCACCTTCCTGATGTCATGTTGCGTGGGATTTATTTCTGCTATCTTAGAGAATGGATTCAGTCTTTGGGGTTCATACAGATGTTTCAGGAGGTCTGTAGTTTTGTTGTTGGAGGTAAATAGAGTATTTTGTAAATGGAGAAGATTGGATCTGTGCTTTGTGATGAAAGCAGCATTTGGTCCTGGCTGCGGTGATGCAGCCAGCCCTCCCTGTTATTACCTTTTAGAGAATGTCTTGAAACTGGTCCTGATCAGTAATGAGCTGGTGATAGGGAGTGAGGGACATATCCTTCACTGGAGGGACTTGGTTGCCCAGTAGTGACAGGGATGGTGTGCTGGCAGGACTGCTGGACAGGAGAGGCTACTTTTTTGCAGCGGGCATGGGCAAATGAAAAAATGGACACCACATACCCTCACTTGAGGCTTGGCATCTTGGTTGCTGGATCCCATGATCTGTCTGGCTTAAGCAGCTTGGCCCTGTGATGTTCAAGTTCATGTTCTCTAGATCCACCTACTTAAGTTTGTTGATACTCATCTCTAAAGAAGTAATGGTTTCTTGGGGTAAAGCAGTAGCTGCAAGCTCGGGATACCTCTATCCAGTTTCTGGGTTTGGAAGAAATTTTCTGTGTTACTTTGGGCATTTATACTCAGTCCTATATTTAATTCTCTGTTGGAGATTTTCTATTGTTTACAGGAGAGGGGGGGGTCTATTAATGTGACTGCATATCACAGATCTGAGAGAGACATGGATACATACCAATGGTGCAGTAGTCTGGTACTGTAATGGGGGTAGGAATAGAGAAATTAAGCAGTTTTTCTAAGCAAGGCACTTGTGAGGGAGGACAGGATTGAGAGCATCCCAGTTCAGGACTTTGTGGGGACAAGCTTATAGCATGTTTCAGCATGCAAAGAGCACATGAAAGGGAGCTGAAACAATGCCAAAAGGAAGAACTGGATTTACAGAGGAGTCTACAGCAAACCTTAGTGTTTGTTTGATTGACTGGCTGGTGTTTCTGGTTGACTGGATTTCCTCCACTGTTTGTTTTCCTCTTGAAAATGTATGCAGTTCCAAGGCTGGTACCTTCTGTAATCTCTTCCTGCCAGCCACCCCAGTGCCAGCTCCTCTGTTGCCAGCCTGCTAGGCTCAGTGAACAGTCTGCCCTGGGCATGGAGGCTGAAGGAGGGAGGAGAGGAGGTATCTCTCACCTGCAACCCAAAAGTGGCCTGGGTTGGAGGGAGCTTTGCTTCAGGAGGAGCCTCACTGAGTAATACCTTTCTCCACTGCAGCTTTACTCTGTTCCCTCTGCCAGATAAAGGATGAGGAAGAGCACTTACAGTGCCTCTTCCTTTTTTCTCTAATCCCTCTTTGTCCTTGTAATCTATTTCTGCTTCACAACCCATTTTTGGTGCCCCTGTCTTTATTCCCAACAACTTTTCCTCTCCACTCTTTTCCTGTTAATTTCATTTCTCTTCTATCTCTCTGTGTTTTGCCATTTCTTGCTCTTGTGTCTGCCCCCACACTTCCAGTTCCAGGTTTGTTTGGTTTGATTTCTTTATTTCCTTGGAGCTGGAATGCCTCAGCCCTCCCTGCTCTGCTTTCTTCTCCACTTGATTAAATGTGCTGGTCATGACTCTATGCAGCTTTTGTTTTCTTTAAGATAGTGAGGGTTTTATGGTTTCTTAAACGTTGTGGCTGGGAAGAATTTCCATCATCATAACTTCATCAGGGCCCTCAGATATGGGAAGGCCATTCAGGGTGCAGAGTCTTGACAGTCTTAAATTCTTAAAAGCTGCTTTCTAAGAACATTTAGTAAAGAGTCATTACATTGAATGATGGTAATACAAAACCACACTTTGAGCATCAAACCTGGGTATTAAACAAACATTTGGATGCTCATTGCCAAGTATCTAACTAGATATTTATATACAGTCAACTAGGCTGTAAACAGTTTGTTGAAGATCCATAGTTTTAACATGTGGACTGTGGGGGCATATATTTCCAGTGCAGCAATTAAGAAGAAAATATTTTTGGTGTATTCTAAGAGCTAGCACCTTAACAACTCTAGTCAATAAATCTAGTATAGTCTAAAGGGTTACATACGCAAACCTGTAATCATGCCATGTACATACAGCGTAGCGCTTGGATTATACAGCTGTGTATTGCATTGTGTTGTGCCAAAACTGATATTTTAAACCATCTACTTGAAGAAGTCTTAAGTATACATACATGTTTTCAAGACATAGTGTTACACACTCCTTTCATTTTCTTACTTAACTTCTAACACCATGTATCTTTAGACTTGAGACTGGAGAAAAGGGGAATAAACTATCCAGCGGTATGGGAAAATGTGCTCTTATCTAGAGAAAAACATAGCTGTACCAGTCAAAAGATATCATTTGTGGAGTTGCTGTGAAGGTTGCAGTGCCCTGGAAGGCTGCTGTAAATCATGTGCGGTTTGTTTTTGTTTGGGTCTTTTTATTACTAATTCTTTGAAAAAGACCTGATTTGTTTTTGCATAGTCAAAACTTTTATAGTGCATTTATTTAAGAAAAAATAAGTGGGCAATATTTCATTTGTGTAAAAAGTAGATATTTCAGTGCTTGGAAATGATTAACTCGGGGCAGTTATGGTGTAGAAATTATTTTAACATAGCCATTCTGACCTTACTGCAGTAATATGTTACAGAACAGGCTGTTTAATACAAAGAGTTCTGACAAACAACACCCCACAGCTAATCAGAAGAGTGGCTCAAAGTCCTCCTTTGTCAGAATTAGGCCACTCTATTGTACTACACTGGCTGAACACTTATCATTTTGTAATGGTGCCGCTTTTAGCATACTCAATTTTTCATTGTGCCTACTGTACTGCCTGTTAAAAGGTGGTCTTGTAGGTTCCTAACATCAGTAAGAGAAGTTCACTGGCTATATTTTAATACTTATTTCTAAAGATAAAACAGTTGTGTCCATGTAGAGAGTTTATTGGAAATAATTTCCCATATAACAAGATAAGAGCAAGCTGTTAAAATAGGAGAGAGATAAGTTTCAATATATATATAATCTACGTGACTTCCTGGTTTCTTGCTTGTAAAAATCTGGTACGTGTTGTAAGAAATATTCCATAGACTTGTGCACTATTTCTTTCAAATATATTTGCACAACAAGTGAGAAACTTCAGAAAGATGCTATTAAGCTTTGTTTTGAAACTTTGAAAATAACTGTTTTTAAAAGTTTCTCTTACTGATTAAATCTCTGGCTGAAGGAACGAAAATTTTAAGTATTTTTTTTTTTTCCATTTATAATAGCTCTTTATGGTTTCTGGTTTTCTCACAACATAGATTGTGTTTTTTCTCTCTTTGCTGGGCTATATTTGTTTACTTTTGGTCTTTGTGTATTTGTACAGTTCTGGAGTTTTGATGGTCTGATAACTGCAAGGGAATGTCTTACTGCAACTGTTTTCATTGTTTTTATTCCTCAAATATAATCTGTTTATAGCTATGTTACTATATTCCTTTAATACAGCTTTCATTGTAAACAGTTTCAGAAAACTTTTCTCAATAAATCAGAGTCTGAACATGGCAACTCGTGATTTTCAGGGCTTTTGGCCTCTTTTTTCTTTCCCACAAAAATCAGCTGACAGCAGCAGCAGGTCCAGTTATGTCTGTAAGATCAGAGATTGCTGCACTCTTCTGAGAAATGGGAGGCTGGATCAAATCCCCAGCCCCCAAACAGGAGAAAATTTCCCACCTCCCGAGGAAGTACCCTGTTGGCAGCATACTCGGTGGTTTTCCTATTTCAGCTGAAATGCCCTACTTGTTAGAAATAGCTTAATTGCACTGGGGCAGGGTGAGTACCCCAATTTCTTCCCCAGTTACCCTGAGTGGGCTCTTTTTACTCTTCCTTAATTTAAAGAAAGCTTGCAAATATATATATATATATATATTTTTTTTTTAAGTGGAAACCTTTGAAAAGGAGTGCTGGGGAATACTTTGAGCAGCTACCCGGGAGGGATGCTTCCAGTCTGCACTCCAGGTGGGGGAAAAGGTGTTTTCTTTGCACCCTCATCGTCCCTGACTGCATTTTTAGAGCCAGCATGTACCTACGTACCTGCTACATAAAGTGGTGTGAATGAGCAAGATGGACAAGGCTCCTGTATAGCTTGGGAAATGTCCATCAGGCTTAGTTGTGTGCGTGCCTCTTAGTAGGAAGAGGTCTGCAAAAGGCCTCTCCCCCTCAATATCCCTCGTGTCCCAAAACTTTCTGAATGCTGCAGTTAATTAAATGGTGAACATAGAGACTCTTTCCCTACAGAACTTGCCATTTATGTTTGTGTGGTTTTCAGTGTTCATTAGTTTCGAGTGCTCAGCTCGAAGGCGCTTTTATAGGTTTGCATGAAGCAAGATGTCAAATCTCAGAAGGAAGTCATGTCGCCTTGCTGCAGTAGCTATAAAGGAGGTGAACCTACTGGTGTCACTTGGTTATGGGTCCTCAAGTCTTTGACTACAAGGTTGTATTGGTAGACACACTGCACATTTAATACAAACTTTCATATTGAAAATCTATACTTTTAACTCTATCAGTATAAATTTCGCTTGAATTCTTAGTTTTTCCAAGCTTGCATGCAGAAGAAGTTGTTCTAAGCCAAGTTGGGTTAGTCTCAGCTTACACTAGGGCTGACTCTGAGTCTGATCTCGTAGTTGCACTGGTGATGACAAATATGCTGCATTGGGATGCTTTAACATTTGTACAAGTTTCAGACATTTAAAGGGTTTAGGACTATGTTTAATTCATCTCAGTGTGTCAGATGGCCCATCAAAATGTATGTTCCGAAGTGGAAAGGTTTTTGGTGAGGGATGCTGCAAAAGTTGGAATTTTTTCCCAGCTGCCTAATTACCGATTACGCTTGTGCTTCTGTTGTTCCCTTCAGGGCAGAGGATCAGAATTTGCTGCATGGTCAGAGGCCATGTGGACGTCTGATTATGAAATCTGCAAATCCTGTTAGTGAGGCAGTATATCTCTTTGATAACACTAGAAGGAGGGTGCTTTGCAGGTCTGTCTCCACATTTTTGCAGATAGGAGGTTTTTATTTCCTTCTTCACTAGTGCATATGATTTTTACTGAGCCTACTGCCATAAAGATTTGAGTAGCTTGAAATACATCTTGCTCTTAAGATGGGCTTGTTAAAAATTGCCACAGATTTGAGATGTGAGCTAAGATTAATAATGTTCCATTTAAAACATTTTTGCTGAGCTTTGTCATTAAAACCATTTTGTAGCTCTGCCTTCCTCTGTTTTGTGGAATCCGAGCATGGCTGTGAAGGACAGAAGCAAGTAAATGAGATCCTGGCTTTTCCTATCCGTAAAGAAGAGAAAAACATAGTCCAGGTAGCACTGCCCCTTCCACCAGAGCAGAGCAGTGCAAAAACAGGATGGTGCAGTGCTGAAGCGGTTTGAGGAGGAGGAGATGAAGGAGCAGAGATAAAAGAATCCCTCTTTTTCCATATAACATGGACAAAACAGCTGGAATGAGGTGCAGCAGGGACCAGTCGCAGGGTCTGATGAACCTCTGAAATGTGATGGAGCACCAGGGCCACGTATCCTGTGTTGAAGAAGGGGACTGTGTTCATTTCTAAAAGAAATCTAAAAGAAAGGATCCTGGGAAAATTATGTAGGCCCACGAGATCATAGGATAAATTAGGAATTGTGACCTTGTTGTAGTGAGGAGGCTATAAATTTAAACATGATGGTTGTAGAGAAATGCAGAATTAAAAGGATAAAAGTTGTTTGGACTCGGGGCCATTGATATTGACTGATGAATGAGCCCTAAGGGTGTTTTCTGAAGCTTCCCAAGCTTTAGGAACCACCTAAACCTAGTTCAGTTTCCTAAGCTAGAAGTACTCATGTAAAGCTAGAGCAGCGCATGTAACAAAAAGTTACATTTCTTCTTATACTATTTTAGGCCCTTCCTGATTTTTTTTTTTTTCGTTTAAATGAGAAATTAAAATTATTCCAAAGAGTTCAGTACAGTGTAATCAACACAGAGGTCCAAAGTAAACAGAATTGATTTCCATTATAGCTTTTACAAACGCAGCATGTAATATCACTCTAATAAGACAACTTACATTTTTTATGTACTATCTAGTTGCAATGAAAGGAAGTTTCATTTCTGAGCTTTCTTGTGAATTTGGGCAGCTGTTTGCTCCTTTGGAAAAAAACCCGTTTTTGTGTTTGGGAGGCATCTGAGGCAGTATTTACCCAGAAGCATGGATTGCTGAGACTGGATTATTGCTACTCGGTAGGGAATGTAGCTGTGCTGGATTTCAGAACTAAAAAGAGGCAAAATACTTCCTGAAGATTTTTCTTTCAGAGAAGCATCTCCATCCAGCTCCCAGTGAGCACTAAGCATACATTACAGGGCAGCATGTAAGTATAGCTAAGTCGCTTTCCTGCTTTCCAGGCATTTGTACCTCCATGGATTTTTCTGGAGGCTATTTTCCTGTAACGGGGTTAGCATTTCTAGTTATGGCAGCATGCTGCATTAAACCTGGTAATTTTAAGTACAGAGTGAAATAGACTGTTAAGTGGTGGCAGTGCTTTGCTTATGGAGAGTTTTATTTTAGAAGACTTTGAGGGTGATGCAAGAGCAAAGCAGAATTAGTGTAAATATATCAGCCTATTGTATGTTCATCTATGCAAGTTAATACAAAGGTAATTTGGTTGGAAGTGATACATCAACAGTGAAAAGTGACTGTCTTTGACAAAGTTGTTACCTTCCCACTTGGTGGAGATTCCCGTGTCTATATAATTCGGCCACTCTGGATTTTAGGTCACATTTTTTTGTGTCCTTTTGAAGGCTTAAACATCTATTTGAACAGGTATTGCTCTTCACTTACTGTTCACTGTTTCATGTTTTAGGGGGTAGAAGAGTTAAAAATCAGCCATTTCAGTAATACCTTCAGTCATGGTAGATCTGAAAGATTATTCCGTCTCCTCATTCTGTATCTTGACAAGTTAGTATTATATGAGACCAAGTCTATAGCCTTACAGTTGTTTATCTAAAATTGGTTTCAGAAGTGAAATACTGCTGCCATTCTGGATGTGGATTATCTTCTGTCAATTCGAGCCTAGTTTATTTAGGCTTATGCTGTATTTTTAAACTTAGTAACATAAATATATAAGGTTTAGAGTGACAGTTATCCACAGAAGAACTTGTATCAGTTTTAGATGTACACAGTAGTATAACTTAGACCTGTAGCAAGTCATCCTCAGTGAAACCCTCATTTATAGGCTTAGCAGGGACTGTTAACTAAGCAGCATTTCCATTATGGGACCTGCAGCTCTAAAGTGTACCTAGTCATTACCAGAGCCAGATATTTTCCATCTGTTTCCTATGTTCCTATGCAGATTTTGTTTCATGATCTCTTTGAGTTGTCTTGTGATCACATATTGATTACTCATGCTGGAATTTGTGTGATGTTTGTGATGCATCTTGAGGTAGTAGTAGCTACATTTTACCACCTGAAAAAGAAAATTGACAAAGGCCTTTAAATATCCAGGAAAGTAGAGTAAATGCTGTCAGCCTTTGTTACATTTATCCAAGAGGGATGAATTAAGATCGTGAGTTTAATTTTAGCTTTTTTTGGGTGAATCTGAGTCCTCGCCAAAGTCAAAAGCAGGAATTTCACTGATTTCATTTGGGCCACATTTTCACTGTTGTTTTTTACTGTTTTGTTGCAATTTGAATGCTGTTAAAATATGGAGTGCTCTTCTGTGGATACTTTTAGGCAAAGACTGTCTGAAACTGGGCCTATGTGTAGGAGCTACAGGGCAACACAGAGGCAGGAAGGAAAGTCCAATATTTGCTGTCAGTTAGCATCATTCAGTCTGTGTTTAGAATGCAGCCTTAGGTATGAAATCAAAAATAAACTTCAGTGTTGTACCATAACATTGTGTTAATAATAGCCGTAGCAATAAATATTTGCCAGAATGGGGCCAGGTCATAAATTTCTTTTAAATTTTTTTAAAAAAATGCATATTTAGACTATATGGAACTGTAATTCCAAAGTTTCTGCGCAGTTTATGTTCTCCTACTGTCTTGGCTTTAAATCTAGGAAAGAATATTTTATAAAGGATTTGTCAATGTTAGCTGCATAGCTATTGCTGCTCTAGGCTATGTTGTGTTCCCCTAAATCCTGCAGATAGTGCATGTGTTATTTAAATGTGAATATCTGACAAACATATTACAGATCTAAGAGTGATGCCTAGATTTGATAAATGCTTTGGATCTCTGCTTCTGTCACAAAGGAATCCTCTACCTAAGTGTCTGGCTGAAAATACAGCTTAAAAAGCCCCCAACCCATCTACCCCTTTGTATGTTTTGTATTCTGCTCAGCAGGTCTGCAACAGACACAGAACAGTTAGAGGAGCTCAGTTAGTAAGAACTTTAAGAAAGGTTTTATTAATGCGTGCGTAGTACTAAAATGAGCTATGTTTGAACATGTGCGTAGGCTTTTAGCTTTGTTTTTCTTTAAATAATCAAATCTTCCAGTTGTTTTACAGAAGAGTGAAAATGGAGGTCCGAAGTGAATCCTGACAAACATTTTCATCCGTAAGAAAATTACACCTGCAGAGTAGATATTTGGATGTAAACAAAGTAAAAGGGACACTTCTTAGGCCTCTAAGTATATTTCGCACATTTTCTACAAGTGGATGAAGAAAACCTATTTGCCCTTAAATTTCTGCACTGCAAAAGTGGTATTGGAGCTGTATGCAACAGGAAATTCAGATGCCTAAGCCCTGAGTTTCTTTAAAGTGTGAGGCGGAAGAAAGCAATTTCTATACCCCTGTTGCTTCAATGATGATTTTCACAACTGGAAACTGAGTGGCACTGTTTTGTCTTCCTGAGCTACACTGTGCTGCTACTCAGCCTTTTTCATTACCAGTGAAATTGGTAAGGAGCAAAGCTCTTTAGTGTTGCTACAGTGTTTCAGGTACTCAGGGGCCGCAGAGAGGGTGGTAGGAATTGTGCTCACTTTCCCAGCTAGCCGCGGAATTAGCTGCAGCCTTCACCAGAGCAGGCAGAAGTTGTTTCATTAGCACTTTACATTCATCCACCTCTTTTTCATACTACTTTCTTTTCTAACAGTGTCTGGTTAATAACTTTTAGCCCTCTGAGATGGGAGTACTGAATAAAATTTCCTTTGGTACTCAAATGCAGCATCCCAGTGAAATGGAGCAAGTTAAACAACACACAAAAATATAACAAATCCTTTTTTATAGCTGCATGTACCTCAGTTTATACCAGCAGTCCCACAGGTACAGAGCCTGGGTATGTAACCACCCAGCCATTACTCCCCTGGTTCCCTGTGCTGGCTGAGGTGGACGTTTCCGCCCTGGCTCCTCACCAGGTCTTTGCTTTTCTGTCTAGGCATGCCTGAGGCTCACTGCCAGTCACACCATATTTCCATTGTCTTCAGGCACTTGGCCCCATAAGTGCTTGCAAACAAGCAGTCTCAGTGCATCAGATGATCATGTATGCACAGTGGGATTGTTTTTTCCTCCTTCTTTTTTTCCTTATAAGTATGTTGTTGAAGCCAGCGTAGGTGCTTAGCCTCCTAAGCAATTCTTGCTGGCATTCACTAGGGCTGTCCTGAGTGCGGAAGTTGTTAAGTACTGGAGAAAGACTTCCAAAAGCAGCTTCGAGTCCTGCTCACTGGGTGGAGAATGGAGTTTGCAGCTATCCTCTGTGGCAGGACCATGGTGGCCTTTAATGACAGTGGCCAAGGAGGAAATGGGGGATAGTGGTCTCACTTATTCACATGGCATTAATTCATTGGGTGGCAGTATTTAAGTACAGAGAATTGGAGTTTTGATTGTTTGGAGGGGGTTCTTCCTCCTGATGAAACCCCCCAAACCTCACATAGGTTTATTTTTTCCGCACAAGTATCAAATATATATACACAATGTAAAAACACAACATTTAGCCATCAAGCTTCGAGCTGGCAAAGTGGAAAGATTTGATTGTCTGTACAGAAGATAAATGTATGTGTGCAGATGCCTGTTGGGATTGCCTTCAGTGCTTTTGGACATTTGATACTTAATTTCCAAACAGTACCAATAAATATGTTGATTCAAATGAGGGAAGTGAGCTTTTCTTTTTCAGAAAGACTTAGTTAAAATTCAGAAAGTCAAACTGCTGAGGAGTTAGCACTAGGATTTATAAAATAACATTGAAAGGGAAGCTTAATTAACATTTCACTACCCTTTCGATTGCACCGAATGTGTGTCTGGTTTATCACCCACCTAAATATGTTAGTTTGTATTTGAGGAATGCTTGTGACAGTGAGCCTTCAGGAGAAAACTCAGCTTTTTTTATAATCTCATTGCAGCACTTACATATGTTATTTCCTTGCTTTGACCTTGGACAATTTAGATGTATATATCATGTATTTCTGGGAATCAATACTTGCAGTTGCTTTCTTTTTTCTGTTAATGTCTCTTTAGCTGGAATTCCTT
>WYDI02014013.1:0-36571 GCA_009867235.2 Psittacus erithacus | reverse complement strand
GGCAGTGTTCAAGGCCAGGTTGGACGGGGCTTGGAGCAACCTGGTCTAGTGGAAGGTGTCCCTGCCTGTGGCAGGGGCTTGGAACTGGATAAGCCATATGGTGCCTTCCAACCTGAACCATTCTGTGGTTCTATGAATGAAAAATGAGCTACAGAAAAACCTGAGCATCCACCTCAGTTGGTGAGTTAAGTGTACATTCACATTCCCCCAAATGGAATAATATACTTGTTCCTCTGTATAACTTGTACTGTAGTGAAAGTAAGAAAGAAAAGGTGAAGTCTAACACAGGACTAAACCCAGTACTCTGTAGTCTGAAGATAAAATATTTACCCTTCAATAACACAAAGAATTCAGTTAAATTTTCCCAAGTACTGTGAATTTCCCTGTTAGGTTGTGATTTTTTTTTTTTCACATGTAATCATATAAGGTGGCAATAACAAAAGTAGAATCTGAGAATGCTTGTGCTTGTGGCTCTTCTCTGGTGTCAGAGTATAACCTCCATTTATGCTCCATGAATGACATTCTGTAACTTGCTGCTTAGTTTTCTCAGTCCAAATCTAGGGTTTTTTTCCTATCCAGGACAATATGTGGAATTCGGTGTTGATGAATTTAGGAGAGAGCTTGAAACTAATAGAAAAAAACCCATCTCTTTAATTCTGTTGCTTGGAAGGAATTTTTCACCTGCCTTACACTTGCTATGTATACACTCTGGGACCCTGCTTAGAAGCCTGGATGAAGACGGTTATGAAAAGTCATTATTGCTCTCGCTCCTGACTATGTTCACTTCTAGACCGCATATTGGGAAGGAAAAGAAAAGGTAGAGCAGATACCAGAGTTCAAACACAGGTGCTAAATGTTGATAAGAGACAAGAGGGAAAGTCCTCTCAGAACTGAAAAAAGATCTACAGTGATTATCTTAATGAGAGGCTATTACAGAATGATTAGTGAATAGCATGCACAAGGTTAGTATCTGCTGTTATCCTAACTCGGAATACAAGAATTAAAGAGAATTATTTTCTGGAAGACAGCTTGGAGCTAGGAGCATGATTGAAAATGGGTGAGCAGTTCAGTACAATAAATGGAAATGTGAATGTTTAGAAAGCAAAAAGGGTATCAAAACCAACTGGGGTCTTGCACTGGTTCAGGAAAAAGTTGTGAATGTGCACCGCACAGGGTGATACAAGGATGTGCATTTACTTGACCCCAGATCCACTCTCACAGCAAATTCAGAACATAATGTTATATCCCAGTGGTAGATGAAATGCACCCAGTGCGTGACTGATTCCATTATTCTCTTTGATGGGTTTGTGGGGTTTTTGTACTTTCTTCATTTCCTTTTCTATTTTCTTTTCTGGGATAGGTTATTTTAGACTGACACGGGCCACCGGTCCACTCAGGAGTTGTAATGCTTAACTTTTGTCTCATGAGACAAGGCGATAACTCTTAGTAATATTTTTTATTTTTTATAGCTCTTCATTTTTTCGCTTCTCTTTAATTATGATTCCTTCCATTTACTGATTTGCCTTCTTTCTAAACTGTATGCTTATTGATTTTTAAAGATAACCATTAAAGTAATGTACTTATTTCCATGTACCGTGAAGTCGTTTGGGAGTTCTCAAAAGAACGTTTGCCCAAGTAATGAGGACTGACAGTTCACTGACCTTTGCTCATGTGACAACACAAAGTACCATCTTATATCATCATTAAAGTGAAGCACCTTAAAGTAATTTATTAAATCACTGCCTTGCTTTGTTCTCAATAAGCAGTGAATTAAGCCCTCTTATATCTAACCCAGACCAGAGTCTGTAACTCAGCCACTATTGTTTCTGCAGCCTTGTGTCCCAGGCTGGCTCCCCAGAAATGCTAGCAGAAATAGTCTTCCTTTATTTTTCCTTAGAGAAAATCCTAGGTATGTTTAAGATTACAGGCTTAGGTATCCACAGGTGAGTGTCCATGGTAGCTGACCAGTATGAAATGTTTAAATCTTGGCCACAAGTTATTTTTAGGTCTGTCTTCAGGAGAACAAAACTTAAGATGGCCACAGTGAGCATTACTGTCCCTTGTCTTACACTCTGTGAGAATCCACAGCCCTCTACTGCCCAAGAAGCAAGAGAGATGTGTCCCGAAATGTGTACCAAGGAATTGCCTAAGCAATGGGGGGCTGAGGTGTATCTTCAGCTCTTTCCCTGGGAGATAGATCCCTATGTTTTTGTGTAAATCATCGCTTTGGAGTCTGTTAGATGAACCAGCTCTGCTGGTGAAAGACTCCTGATGATTTGCAAGACAGGCTTCATTTCTGAGGTGGAGCTGAGCACTAAGCAAGGACTGGAGAGAGCTCCTGGCTGCTATGGAGAAAAAGGCAAAGGGTGAGTGACCCTACAGTTGTGACCTGCATCATCCTGGGAACACCTTTTACTCCAGTATTAGTAAAATAGTTTGGGGATCTCAGTTTTGGATGTAGCTGCTTACTGGGACAAAGCAGTGGCACTCTGCTAGCTAGATTTTTCAGTCAGTATAGGTTTGAATCTTGCTATTGTTGCATGTGCTGCTACGTCTTTCTGTCTGAAGCAAGCACATTCCTCGGTTCTGCTTCGCGGAAGAATGAGCGATTGGGAGTTAGGCAACATCAGACAGAAGGAATCATATTTCTATTAGCTCATTTTGCTCTGTGCAAATATCAGTCTTGCGCTTCAACTTTCTGTTCAGAAAATAAAAGCTGCTATTCTAGTTACTTGCATACCTCTGGGTATGAACATAATCTTGTGAGTAACATCAGAAAGGCAATGTTTTTCAATGCATCTGCTTTTAAGAATTTCTGTTCTACCTGTAACAGAAGAGTGGTTACCACTGTGTAATAAGTTAGCACATGCTGATGTTCCTGATTTGTGTTGTTTTTAGGATTTCACCTATGGTAAACATAATTTCTTCTTTGCAAGGATAAAAAAATCAGGCTCTGGGAGGCTAATGAACTTGCTTGTTCACACTGTTGTAATACATGCCAGAGTAAGAGCCAAAACATGAGTTCTGATTGTGGTTCTGACATGCACTTACAATGTAAGAGTACCGTTCCCTGAGGTTCATTTTCTCAGACAGACAGTGAGCTATGGGTCTCTTCACTGGAGGTTAATTGGAGTCTCTGTCCTTTCCTTAAATTAAAGAAATGCCCTGAGAAAATTGATGCCCTAAACGTGTCTCAAGAACTTTACATGCAATTCAGGGTGGCACAGAGAGAGGAAAGAGTAAGGTGGTGACCACAAGCTGAATGCATCAGAGAAACGCAGCAGTGCATACCACCTGTGTGGGCAGAGCTTTCAAGGAAAAAGCAAAACCACCGCTACTCTTTGCAGTTGCTAATTCCTGAAAGATCTGAGGAAATCCACATTTTAGACCTTGTAGGACCAGGATACTCTCTAGGTCTGCAGACCGAGTGGCTCTGTAATGAAAAATACTGATTTTGCAACTAGAAAAGCCTGCTCACTTCTGGCTGAGAAAACAGAGGACAGATACCATAACAGTTTGTGCAGTACAATAAAGGGAGCAAACTCCTGCTGCCCCAGCACTTGCTCGAATCAACAAATAATGGGTCATATGAAAAAAGGCCTAATTCATCCCTTTTTGCTCCTGGATGGAAGAAGATCAGTGTAAACTTCTCTCCCTTCCTTCAAGCTCTGTGGGCTAAACTGGGGACCATCTGTACGCTCTGCATGTATCTTGAAAAAAAGGGAATGGCACTGCAAACCTTGGGGGAAAACACGGCTGCCAGGCACACTATGCCCTTTACCCCCTGGGGATAAGAGAGACTAATGCCTCTGGAAGGACGGGAGGCAACCCTGTAAGGAATGAGTTATCTGTCTTCTTTGAGTGGGGGATCAAGTTCTAGGTGCTACCTTGGACCAGTGACTGCAGAGCTGGAAGTCTCTAAGTAAATATGAGTAGCCACTCTGAGTGAACAGAGCTAACACACATCTGTGTTATCTTCTCCAAATTGTTCTGGGAAATTCTTTTCATCCGTATGTTGTTTTCTTGAAAACACACAAGATGGGAAAGTAGTAATCTGTGGTTGTAGGACATAAGCCTGTAGGTGTAGGACATGGGTTTCTGTTGCTTTTGGAATTCTTTCTTTCTTCTGAAGATCTTTTATTTATATACACTTATGTGCACTTTTTTTTTTTTGTAATATTTGCATTTATTATGATCTCAAAGAGGTCATAATAAATGCAAATAAAACCTATCTTTTTCGTATACAAGCAGGAGTATTTTCAGTTTGCTCTTTTAGGATGGTGGTAGTTAATGTTGAGTGCATGAGTCTATAATGCTTTCACAAGTGTTCTTTCCAAAGAAAGACTGTTTATTTTCAGATGTAAGTCTGAAGTGTGGGAAGACTTCCTACAGTAACGTCATGCTGCCTCTCTCAATATCATAAGGCAAGTCAGTGGTTGTATTTGGAGCTGCACCATACTGGAACCCTGGGGACAAGCTAGGCTTAAATCCACTCTTTTTTCTAGGGTCTGGGTATGACAAATTCCAGACATGTTTCAGAGCCAAACTGACATATTGCTTAAAACCAAAACCAAACCCACCCCCCAAAAAACAACCACCAGGAAAACATGAGGAAAGGTTTGGATTTCTAATGGGAAAAAGCATCACATGGATCATAGTTGCAACCCCTTCTGTCATTAAGCTAGCAGGAGGGCTAGTTACTCAGTATAGTTAAAGATCTTCAGTCAAAGATACGAACTCCAGCACTACTATTAACGAACGTCCTTGAGGCATCTCATCAGATCTGATGTATTCTGTGTATTTTGGGAAAATAAGTACTGAATCAGGTGAGAGGCAAAGCCTTTAAATAACCCTACAAATATGAACGGTCAAAGAAGGACTTTTTAAAACATCTTTTGGAAAAGAAATAACATCCTTTGAAGTGGAGGCAGGTTGGGGTTTCAGAATGAAGCAGCTTCACAGATTTAGACACCTGCTTAATTAGAAGACGAATATGAAATCCTTACACTTAAAAGGCTTTTATGAGGCAGCACTTCAGAGAACTAGCATTCCTCTAGCATTGTCAGAGAAGAGCTGTTGGCTATTATATCTTTGGAGCTGAGTCAAAAATGAATATATTAGCAAAAAGCACTCTCCATAAACGGGAGAGTAGATGTATGTAATTCCCAGACCACAAATAGGAAGCATTTTGAAAGAACTGAGGAAAGCTGGAATCATGGATGCTTTAGGAGGCAACGCTCAAATCATCATGCAATCAGAAAACAAAATGAGTATGAAAAACCTAGATAGGTAGATAGTAAGTACACAATCATTTAAATAATAAAAAACCATTTGGTTCATAATTCTGTTGTGGTTCAGTGGTCTGTCCTACAGTTTTCATTCAACCCATTCAGGATTACTACATGAGGAGCTCCTAAATGCCGCCAAAACAGGAAATAAAACAGCTAACGTGTCCCACCAGCTTCTAAGCAGGAAAAATCCCCACAAAGCAGCTGTGTTGATAGAGCAGTGAAAAGAAACTCATGAAAAGTAACTTTAACAAATGCTCGTAAGAGCAAAAGGTCTCTACCGTGTCACATTAGGATATAGTAGAAGCACAACCACAGTAATCAGCATCTGACAGAAAAATAGCAGATTAGAAGTTTTCCCCTCAAAATAAGAGAAACTGCAAAGTTCACAACTGACAAGTGATGAAAACACAAAGCTAAGAGCAGGGAGTTTCCTTTTTCTAGTACACCGGCCAACATGAAGACAGGGAAGTAATGTGATCCTAATCAAAACCAAGGGCAAGGCTCTTAACATGGCACACAGTGACTGCAAGGCCTTGGTCAGTGAAGAACTCAGATCTGCTTGTTTATGCAGGAATAGAAAGTTGATGAAGAAGCCCTACCTGTTGTGAAGAGGTATGCTGGCATTTACCCAGGAGGCAGCTGCGAGTACTGTGTCTCTTCAATAACATTAAGAGCTCCCAGGAGAGCAGGTAGGCACCTTTACATCTCACTGTATTTAGTGCAAGAAAGAAAAAAAGAGCAAGTAACTAGTTGCATGCTGAAGAAACAGACCAAAATACTGAGTTCCTCAGCAGTTCTCAAGGTCTGCAACCTTTATTCAAAGCATTTTATTTAAGACTTATCAGCTTTGTAACTTACAACAAAGATGATGAAAAATATTCAGGGAAAAAATACAAAAGTTCTAATAGACAACAGTTTGCTACTGTGGATTATTTATTTTTATTCCCATTCATAGTTTAGTGCCCTTTACAAAATACACTGTTCACCTGAACTTTTCAAAGTAGCCTTGTTCTTTTAAGACATTGGTTTCAGGCTGCTTTTCAAATTGCCTTTTATCATATTGAACACTGAAAACAAACTGAAGGAAACTGACATATTTATTCAATAAAAAGAAGCTGATATACTGCAAATAAAACACGTGCTTTGGAGATAGAAATAATTATTCAAGCCTGAATACAGCTTAGGGCAAAACCAGTCTATTTTGGAATTTCGAATACCCATGATGCAACTAATGTAAAATACAAGTGTAAGTGGCCTATTAATTCCTGTAAAATAAAATGAACTAAAAAAAGACTAGGAGGCCATAAACTAATTATTGAAAAAGCTAAACGACAAAGCACGTATTTTACTAGAATTTCTACCCCAGTGTACTGTAAACATTCATACTGTTTTAGTTCTGCTAGCAAAGTACAGTAAGTGGTTGTATTATGCAAGGTTTAGTGTAATGACATCCATTTTTATTCTAATACTGCCCCATATTATAAGTGGGATACAATAAACATATAGTATTGCTGCTACATTAGCCTGCTCCCATATGCAACTGCAGTGTTTTGGGAGTAGGTTTCAACTCTGTTGTTCATCCCTAATGCAAAAGTTCAAATATGTCAGTTAAATTCATTTTCTCATTTCTCAATGAGACCATCACCAAATGTCTTACTGCTTTCTTTACTGTTCTGAGGACTTGTCTACAACTTCTGCCTATAAATGATTTGTCATCTTTGAGACAAACGGTAGCTTTTCTCAAGCCCCAAAAAAGAGCCAAAGGGTGGATGGACATCCTCTTTCATGACAAGCAGACAGACACCATTATCACTACATGTATCGAGAACAACCCCACTTAGAAGAATATCTCTCTTGGTGAGGCCGACATCCTGTTTTGGTTCCCTTCCAAGCTGGATGTTTAGGATAATACAAAATAGAGTCTTCTTTATTTCTGCTTAGGAGGAAATTTCATTTCTTTTCCATAGAACATCAGGCTACACTGTCTCCCAAACTTAATTACAGAATCCCAGACTGATTTGGGTTGGAAGGGACCTTAAAGCTCATCCAGTTCCAACCCCCTGCCATGAGCAGGAGCCCCTTCCACTAGAGCAGGTTGCTCCAAGCCCCGTCCAACCTGGCCTTGAACACGGACAGGGATGGGGCATTGAACTCATCACTGCTAATCTGGAATCTCAGAGGTAATTTTATCTGTCACTGAATGCAAAGATACCAAAGTTTCAGCTGGATCAGAACATGGCTCCCTGTTTCTCTGCTGCTTAAGCTGCTTTGAAAACATCAAAGCCATGATCAGTGCTCTCCACTGAGTCTCAATTAGTTTCCGAGGCCAGTTTAAGTTCTGGATGTATGTTTTAACATGAAACAGAAAAATCAGACTTGATCTGCCTCAAGGCCTGATCTGTATCACCAAACCTTCTCTGAGAAAGGTTTTCTACCCACTGTATGACTATCTACTTGTAGCTCCAAATCATACCTGCTGCTCCTGGAAAAGGCCCCTGGAGAGGAAAAATCCCATCTGTAACAGGATTTCTTTTCAGGCATTAAGGCACTATCTGATCAGTAGCACCAGCACTGTAAAACTGCCATGCAAATTTTGTATTCACTGCAGCTACTCTTGATTTTCTGCATCTGCGAAAAGATGGGAAGTAATTCACATTCTTGGGCTAGATACTGTGCTGGGGTACATTTACATAGTTAAACTGAAATCAAAGGAGATACACTGGTTTATAGGAGCTGAGGGTCTGCTGCAACATTTCATACCCACAGAAAAGACCTGGGTCCTTTTTTGCTTTCCCAATTTTGTCTGTGTAGAGGTTGTAAATATTTGATACTGGCATTCTTGTTAGAAAGGGGTTTTTTTCAGATCTCCTTTTTAGAAAGATCAAATGATATTCCTCAATATACTATGCATTTACATAGAAAATTACTATTTACCTAGAAGCTTACTTACAAGATTGAAGTAAACTGGTTTCATGTCCACAACTGTAACCTAGCATCCTTTACACTCCACCACAGCAATGCTTTTGATAGTCTCAGATTAGTAAAACTTCTTAACTATATATTCATATATAAATGTGAAAGTTACACTTGGATCTATATTCTTGGTGCTTCATTGCTTTCCTTTTTCAATTCTGAATAAACCAGGCTACAAATCTGGGATACTGTACTTCATTATAGGGAAGAGGTATCTAACAATCTCATTTGAGCTGCCTTAAAAATGTCAGCACCTACTTTAGGTGTAAGAGCCTAATTGCTTAGCTCATAAACCCAGAATAAATATGAAAACATGTTTTCATGTTTCCCTGAAAAGCCATTTTTACAACTGTGTGATTGCAGGGACCTCACAAAACCAGCAACACATTGATTTTTCAAATGAAATGTCCATAGCCTGTAGAATAATTAAAGCAGGTGCTAATGAGGTGTACAGAAAGGCCAGGGAGGGTAATTTATACTTCCCCCTGCAACAGGAAAAAACCCTGAATAAATGTTAATTGCTCAGATTATGCAACCAGTGTTTTTTAGCATGGCACTAAATTAGCTGCAAATATTATAATTACAAAGTACTGGGTAATTTAGGAAAGATTAATTGAAATGATTAAGTGCAAACTGCATGATTTTGCAAGGTAGTATTAATACTTTCTGCACAGAAATAAAAAGAACCCCAAACCCTATGGTTGTTACTGATTATTTAATGAAGTACATTATACATCTCCTGAAAGCATCAGTGCCCTTCTCTCAAAAAGGTATAACATGATTTTCAGGGGGGAAAATCACTGTAGTGTTGATAATAACCAGAATCTCTACACTAGGCTATTTTAAGGGCTGAACTTCATCTCAGTGACACAGAAGCAACACAAAAATACTGCTTCATGGTCTGTGTCCAGCAGCCTTTTCTGAAAGCTGCAGCAACTGTGGCTATTTACTCAATAAGACTGTAAGCAATTGCACATGCAGTTTAAATGCATTCATTGTAACCAGCAAAACGAGGCCCACTTTAACCAGGACAGTTCAAAATACCACTACACAGCAACAGTTTTAATTCACATTCCTGCCTGGAGCACACCAGCCTCCTGCATGCAGACTTCATATTGGACTGTATGGAGGTGGAAGGGATGGTGATGAATCTGGACGGGGAGTTGAAAAATTGCTCTGCTGCAGGAAGGATTTCTTACCTAAGAGTATTCTCTATTTTAAATGCAGGATACTCTCCCAAGTGTTACCTATTTATTAAAATCTCTTGAGCAGTATTTATTTTTTGGTGGCTTAATATGTAGTACAATTCAAATGTAGTTACTCAGAGTGACAGTGGAAACCAGAAAAGAATTTAGTATAGGGAATAATTCTGGACTTTTCAGACAAAGGGAAGAAAACATCACATTCTTTTTGACTAATCCATGTTACAGCTACAAGGACTGCAAGATATTTCACTTTTCATTAACACACATGCCATATGTCATTACAAGAAGCACCGTGAGTAGTGAAATACTATAATGAAAACAAGTATCTCATCCTTTTGGCTAGTTGTAACACTAAGCACTTGTGATGCTGTGATGCTCAATGTGCAGGATGCATGTTAGGAAATGCCTCCTATTTCTACAGTCCTAAATTCACCCATATGCAGAGACATGAGAAAAGCACCAGTTAATTCCCACTTAAAAAATGGGTAGACTCCTTATCAATTCTCAGTACAGGCTGAAATCTCCTTGACATCATGCTAGGTATGAAATTTTGACTGTAATTTCAGCTAAACCTTAAATTCTGCTTAATGTAAAGAGTACAATTCAGGAACACAGGGGCTCTGGATTTTTGTCCTACTCAGTATCCTACCTTAATGTGTGTTTTAGCTCCTTTCACTTGAAGGGATCTTGCTTAAACCTAATCATATGCAATATTGAGTAAGAATGGCTCAGTAAATCTGGGCAAAAAGGCTCATCTAACATTAAAATGAAGTCTGTGCAGAAATCCATTAGGACAACATTGAGAAGACCCATGCAGGATTAGAGTCAAATTTAAAATTATGATGCACATTGCAGTCTTAGTAACAAAACGAAACAGGGATATATTAAATACAGATCTGATTTAAGAGATCAAAGAGATATGAATCTCATAGCCAGATACCCATGCAGAGAGCCTCTGAAGCCAGTGCAGCTGGACATAATTATTTGTGTTGCCCTTATCGAGCTCTGACAGATATTTGTACCTCAAAAGGTTCATTACTGAGAGACCTGAATCATAATTCCTTATGCAAGACAAAGTACCTGGCACACTAGAAGCCAGGGCATAACACTGGCAGTAGGCAAACGAGAAAAAAAGTGCAAGGTTGCAAATGAGAGGCTGGATTCTGTAAAGGCCCTAAATTGCAAATAAAAAAAGGACAATTCATTGCAGGTGTCTGTGAAGCTGCCTGAAAATGCAGCCTCTAGATTCTGTGCTGCTCTTTGCCTGGCCAGCCTCCATGCAGTGGTCTGTAGAGGTGTAAAAGCCACTTGAAAATTAGCTGAGAACACTCTGCTCAGAGCCTCAGAAGAGACAGCTGGAGGTTGCCATGCACAGGCACACCGCAGCCACACATGCATTCGTCCACCCATGTTCACTCTGATGCTTTCATAACCAGGAACGGGACTAGTGACACATGAACCTCTAGCATAAACCTGGTGTAAGATGGAGCCCAAAAAGCAGTGAAACATTAAGAACTGGCAGTATGCCTCTGCCAATTTTGTCTTATTTGTAAGAAGCCTGAATCACTATCAAGAAAAAATGACAGACTGATTTTACTCACAAATGTATGACATCAGTTACTTTCCAAGGCTGGCATTCACAAATGCTGGCACAGCAAAATATTAGAAGAAAGTCATAGCAAAATAATAAACATTCAAAAAGAAATGGCTAAATACAATTCATAACTGTTAGGCAAAGCTACAGCAATGCTGTTAGACCAGTATCTTATTTTGCACTGAGATTACATAGACAAGTTAAAAAGTATTTTGAATTTAGACTTGCATAATATTACAGTGTTCTGGATAACAAAGTAAGAGTTTGTAAAATAAGTATCTTATTCATCTGAATAGAAATACTTCCTTTATCTGACACAGCCAGTTGGGTTTGCCCTTGCAGGTATAGATTTGTTGTTTGATGGAAAACACTCTTTTTTTTAACGTATGTAAATGCAACTGATCCTAAGGAAAAAAAAAATAAAAACATAAACCATCAGTAAAAATATACTGCATTGCCCCTTAAAGCTGCACTATTTTTGATGCACATTATGAACATACTTCATGCTGGTTTGACCAGTACACTTCTTACAGTGTAAAAGTATGTTAGTGTGAAATGTATTAATAGGTGTGGAGTCCTCTGAAGTCTCTTCTCTCTGTCTGGAACAAATTGTGTCTATTAAAATACTGGGGTTGAATCCCATGAAATGAGTTGATTCTATTTCCCCACAGGTTGAACTCGTTCTAGTTTTGTTACAGAAACTTTAAAAGGTTGTCTTGTTTAAAGGTTGAGAGATGAATGTTATACTAATACTTGCCAACCAAACCCCAGATTCAAACACTTGGTTTTTCAGAGGTTTTTGTTTAGTAAGATAATGACATTTAGCAACAACAAATAAGCCCCTTGCTGAGTTATTCTATACCTGCCTATTGCAAGGCTTCTGCAACTTCCTCTGCACCAGCAGCATACTAGGCTAGCCAACCACTGCTCTGAGCTAAAAGCACAAAACCTCTTACAGAAGAAATCTCAAAAATACATACAAGTCTGGGTATTCAAGTTTTCTCTCTGCAGGTGAGAAGAACTGAAAAGTGCAAACTGCACAGCTGAAATCTGGTAGTGTCAGAGCCCAGCCCTGAATCTGTAGCTCTATCCCTAAGGAATGCTGATGGAAACTTGAGTGCAAATGTGGGTACATTTGCCTGAACAAAGACTAAGCATGTTAAGTGTGAGAATACTAAATAAGGGATCAGGTTCACAAACAACAGACAGGAATTGCTTCAGTGAAGCCACAGTGATTGGTGTTACCTGAGCAGCTGGTGGCAAGTGTTTGCACATGATGTACATTCCCGTATGCACACAAGGACCAACCTAACAGCAGCCATTTCAACTGATCCTTTAAGACTACATGGAATTACAGTGTCCTTTCACTGTACAAATGACATGACTTAAACACCTCCTCAGGTAAAAGTCCATTTTTTCAAATGGCTCTGAAAATGAGTAGAAGAAGTGGTATGTGTAATTATGGTTCAATAGGACTGGTGCAGCTCACAAACCCTGGGAAACACGGGACACCTATTTTAGTGTTTGGGGAAAACTGATTTTCACTGGTATGACCGGAAAGCACTACTTGGGGATATTAACAGCCTTAACATTTTGAAAAATCAGAATTCCAGTATAAAATATTTCACGTTAGTATTTTTCCCACTTTATCTCCTTGTTTCAACATTAAAATGGAAGTATCTTTTAGAAAACCTAGCTGCCACCACTTCAGAGACACTGCTTGTGCAGGTTTATGTCTGTAAATACAATCTAATAGCCTAAATTAAAAGCAACACTCAAACCCCACCTTTGCAAACGTAATTAAAACATAGACATGTTCACTAATACTATCTGAAAACATGCAAGTGTCATGAGTCTTTGCTCACTTACTGTATGCTTGTTCTGTATTACTGTCACTTCCTATATAATGATGTCCAGTAGTAATACTGGCACATGGCACCTTCTCTGAGTCAGACTTTTATAATCAAAGTTGCCAATACAATGCCTGAGGTTGAGTAGTAAGACACAGGGTTCCTCTTCTGAGTTACGTCAGTGGCTGTATAACTCTAAATACGAAAGAGATGTTTTACAAAAAATCAAAGGCAAATGTTTTACATTAAATCTTATAAAACTGTACATAATAAAAGTCTACAACATGAAAACAGCCATTAAACTATTGTAATAGTTACGAAATGTAGTAAATAGAACAATTCTAATGTTTCATATATTTATCATTAATCACTGTATTCATACAGTGGTGTTTGTGTATGTATATATTCAATGGCACTGTAAACAGGTGTTGGAAAACACACATTTACTCTTAACCCATTAGAAGTTATTATAGTACTTTTTAATCCAAAAAGTCAAAATGCATTAACGCATCACTGATTTAAAAAAAACAGCCTTGTAACGTGATGCCCATTTTGACATTTTCTAGAGTAGCAATCAAGATGAAGCATAACAAAGAACGCCAGATTTCAGATTGGTTTACATTTACACCTACCATGGCACAAAATTTTAAACATTAAATGTCATTAAATAATACACAGTTTATAAAACAGTTGATTTCAGAGATACACAATGCACAAAAATCTATTTAGTATCTAATGAGAGTTCCCAATAATTTATACCTCTGGGACCTTTATGAGAAATTTAAGTTGGTTTCTCTTTAACATCACATAGGCAAAGTGAGTTTGCACTGAATTATCTCTTTCTTAATCTGTACAGAGCTGCATTCAGCTGGATAAAACATGGTTATTCACATTTCCCATCGCTGCTGCACATTCATCCAATAAGCCTTGAGCATATGCTTAAGCATCTGGTAATGGCATTTTGTGGGGCTAGGAAACTCACTGTCTCTATCCCTCAGTAAACAAAGTGGTTTGAATTTTTTTCTATAGTTAAGGCCACTATACTGATATATTAGACACACCATATGCTCTCATGTTGCTGCCAATCTAAATGGTAAGAGTGAAAGGAAGTTTCAAACATGCTTTTTGATCTTGACCACTCAGGAATTTCATCAAGCTGGTGGACAGCAAGTACTTCAATTTAACATGGTTTACAATGGTAGACATAGCTTTTTTGCTGTTCACTAAAAAAATAATGTATTGGCTTGAATTTGAAGACTGACCATCCACATAATTTATCAGAAAAATTAAACAAACAAACAAACCCAGCCAGTCAGATTCCAGCAAACAAAACTGAGAAAAACAGTAACACACGTACACAATTTCTGTGTTTTCAGTTACTCCCTTGGTATTTCCATCAATGCCTCTGTATTGTGGTGGGCTTTGTCAAAGCCTGTCTTCAGACATTGTAAGTCATGACACCTGGTATCTGCCAACTCCAGCATATTGTTTAATATTTATCCTAACATATCACATAAACTAGAGAGCCATTTAAATTTGTTTTCTGTTGGGTAAGGCTGTAGGTATAAACAACAGTGAACAGAAAGGCTTGTGCAGTGGCTGCAAGGCAATGCAGCTACAGTGGATGATGCCACAGAACTGCTAGTGCTGTTAAAATAACAAGTGAGGAACTCGGGGCTGGATTGCTCCCATTTCCAGTTACACTGTGTTTAGAAGATGACTTGACAGTGCTTGTGGTAGTTGTGATGTCAGTCTTTTTCACAGTTGGTTTTGGTTCATTTCTGTTTTCTGGATGGGTTTTCTTGTCCTTGAGTATATCTGAAAACATGAAAATAAATGCAAGTTTAATCACACATCTTTTAAAGTTTTGAAGTTTAAGGCTTTAAGTTCTGTCTGTTGTGGGAACATGTTATACAGTAGTCTGCATAACTGAACTATGTATAGAGAGTGATGGGGCTCTTGTATTAATGTTTTGCTTAGACCCAGTCTGTTCCCTCAGCACCCACTGTTCTGCTCAACTGTCTTCTCTGACTGGCCTGCTCTACTTCTCTATGTCTAGATGCAGCCTGAGCAGAATAACAGGTATTCTGCATTGCAGTAACTCAACTGTCTTCTCTGACTGGCCTGCTCTACTTCTCTATGTCTAGATGCAGCCTGAGCAGAATAACAGGTATTCTGCATTGCAGTAGCTGGTCTCTCACAAAAAGTACCTTCAGTTTCACCTGGGATGGGAACTAGCTCATGCTTTAAAACATGATGTTAGGATTGAATGCTTCTATAACGTGCCCCAGTGAAACACCCATCAAGTTGCTGAGTTGCTGCAGGAGACCAGAGAGCACACTGACTTAAGGTAACAGTCAGCTTTCCAGCTGCCTTCTGCTTTGCCCCTACCCTTAACCTAACATTGGCAAAAAAGTGGCTACAAAGAGAAAATGCTTCCGATTTTGTTTTGTTGTTTTTCCCAGCGAATACAAGGATTTTTTTGTTTTCAAAGTATGGAACAATATCAGTGGGGTTTTTTTCTCCCTACAGATGCATTTTGGGGCAATACCAGGCATCTTTCACATAAAAGATGAAAGTAGTAGTAGTTCTTTATTGCAAAACCATGGATTTTTTTTAAAATGAGAAAATGACTGATAAAGGTCTCAATTTATCTTGCTGTTCCCAAGCTATTTGCAAGTACTACCAAGGTCATATTACCCTTGAACCCTCTCATTGGCATTGTGTGTTTATGTGAAATAAAACCACCATTTCATGTGATGATGATTTTACAGCCAGTCTGTAAAAGCATGCCCAAATGCCAGGCAAACCCCCCAAATTCCTACCTAGAAGAATTTATAAGTAAACAATAATTGTTCAGGTCCAAGCTTGAAGGATTTGTGGTACCACTGAATGCAGTGCACATACACCAGAAAGCAAAAGGCATGGATTTGTAATGCAGATTAAACAACAGTCCAATCTTAAAATAAAAACTCTGAATCACAGAAGCAAGTTCCTGGCAGAAACTGGAAAGATGAAAAGTATTCCAGAAATGTAAATGCAATCTGAGATCATTGTCTGCATGTCAGTAGCTCTGAACAACCATCAATAAACTCACTTGTTAATAAAAATGAGCTAGTGTATTGGAAAAGCACACATTGTTCTTTTGCCAGTGTAAGCCATAAAAGAAATACTATGAATTCTTCTATTTTATCATAATATCAGCATTAATCCCAGAGGAACCTGGAATTCCTAGACCTGACTCCAGGGTGACTGCAGAGAAGGGACTGGCAAGATGATCAGTGGGACAGGGGTAGTCAGACACTACGCTTAAAATTCATGATGGCAAACCGCAGACATAGTTCCTCTCCAACTTGCAATGGAGCTAACAGAAAGAAGGGGGAAAAAAGCATACTTTAAATGTTCAGAAAATATCAGTATTCTGAGGACACTTAAGGAAAAATGGACAACCTTCAGACTGTCATTAAAGTAAATTAAGAATAAATCATGGAAATAGGTATGTTCTGACACTGCTGAGACTCCTTTCCATCACTGTCATTCTCCTTTCCCACTGCGGTAAAGGCACTATTTCTCTGCTGCCTCCTATATCATCCCAGCCTGCTGACTTCAGCTCTCTCGGGCCAGCTGATTAAATTAAGACCTCACTCAGGTAAATCTATTCCCCTCTTTCAGCTGGCCGTGTCCAGCATTGTAACTTGATTGGCGTCTCTAAATCGGGCAGGCTGAAATGTATTAATTCGTTTATTTTCTTAATATTGACTTAACCAAAAATCTAAGTTAAGAGATAATGCTATCAGAGAGGCTGCTGCTGGTTTTCAAAAGCTTTCCTCTCAGTGACTGCTTAATGCCCTACATAACAGGTGTTAAATAATACATTAGAAAACTCTGCCTTTATCCTTTTCATGAGAAGGACTACATTCGGAATCCTCTTTCTGCCTTCACAGCACAGTGTCTTCTTGTGCTATTCATGGCCAATTCTAATTTGGGATTTAATTGTGCAAAACTAGCATTTTATTCAAAATGGTCTGTTTTCTTAAAAATAAATGAAAATACCCTCAGTCCTAATTCAGATCTTTTTCAATCCTATATTTAGTTTTTAAAGCACAAATTTCATCAGTGTAAAGATTTCAGTCTTCCTTACTCACTGGAGGGTTTTGCTTACTCACTCCAGGGTTTTGGCTGAGAGACTCCAAGTGAAATGAGTTTTTCCTCTTAAATCTTTTCCTCAGAGGTACCTATGTTCAGTCTACCACTGACATTCAAAAGGAAGAAAAACAGTGAGCATGCTGAAAGAAAAAGAAGTGTCAATGTGAAGACTAGCACTGAAAGGAAACTCCAGTCTCAACAAAGCAAACCACAGATGTTCAATACCCATGAATCAAGCCCCAGTGTATGACTTCATAAAACCAAACAAACCAACCCCACAACTTTGGTTTGCGGTAGTATGTACCTTCTGCATTTTAAAGGCTTTATGGTTCCCAATTAAAAGCTTTTTCCATCACTAGAAACTTTCTTTCCATCATCAGTCATTCTCTCCTTTCCAGAAATCAGAGGCTCACAGAACGACTGGGGTTGGAAGGGACCTTAAAGCTCATCCAGCTCCAACACAGTAATGCATGTGCTGCTCAAACAACACTGAACTCAAATACCTACATAGATCAATGCTATTCCTCAGGGAGATTAGCTTAGGATAAACAGGAGTGTCAAAACTGTCACTGTCATCTAATTTGGGAACAGGAAAACCTCAAGTGAGGGCTGAGCATATGCCTTTCAAACGCATTTGGCGAGAGACACATTGAAACACACCTCAATCTTAGCCAGGAATGATTCAGGGGTAAAAAATGCCATTATTATCTTTCTAGTTTGTGACCAGGCTTATCTGACACAAGTTCAAGTCTTATAAGCACCCCAGCTGGTCATGCCCCCTCCTTAGGCTAAATGACTTGCAGTTTTCTACTGACAGGGATTACCAAAGATGCAACTTTGGTGTACTCACATGCTATTGTTCTCTAATGAACAGTATCAGCAAGGTCTGCTTAAATGTCTGTTGAGGTTTCCTACTGCCTTGCCAAGGGATGAACAAGTTCATCTTACTTGACACAAATGCCTTTCCATTTTGGTCTTTTTCTTGACCTTACTTGAGCTCAGTCCTTTCTCAGTGAATGCACATGATACGGTGATACAGTCTTTCCCTGCAGAGACCTGCCACTGAGCCCTCCTCATCTCCTGACTGAATCAGGCTCAGCACTGTCTCCACTGAGCTGAAGGGTAAATGCAAGGACTCCTTAGATAGGCTGCTGCTGCTGCCAACAAGGGAAGAGAAATTGCTGGAGCAAAGGAAAAGGCAGGAAGGGAAGGGTGGTTGAATGGGCTGATCTCCCACTGAGGGAAGCTGGATTAGTTTTGGGGAAGCCTGTGTTTGAGCTGGCCCAGTGCCTTCCAGAATAAGGGCAGATTGTTTGTTTCTGCTTTCCCACATTAATTACATGAAGCTCGGGGGTTGGAACTGGATGATCTTTAAAGTCTGTTCCAACCTAAACCATTCCAGGATTCTATGAAGTCAGACCTGTCCATTTCTTCCTAGACATTCATGCAAACACTGTACTTTGAAAAGACAGAATGTCAGCATCTACTGTAGCAAATGAATGCCTCATTATGGCTATCATGATCCTCACAATGGAAGTCTAAAGCAAATTGGTCAGTACCTGCATTTACTCTCCACACTGCACCTCAGTTGCTTGATAAATTTCACTGTGATCACAGGCATGGTTTTAGCTGACAGCTTCATAAGAAAATTAAAACGAGGTGCAACTTGGTGGAACAGGCTCTTAAATTACAGTAGATGCTGCAGTGTTATTATTAGCTTTTTATCACCTCTGCTAGCAAAAGCTGAAATTACTTTTACATATTCAAAGGAAGGAGCTCTGAAATTGCAAAACAATGCTGTCACCATAAAATGTACCAACCATTTCCAAATAATCTATTATCCTGACATTAAAGCCAGCACTAATTATTTCCAGTTACAGCTGCAGCAGACAAATGGGAACAGGAATGCCATGGAAATGGGAATGTGAGAACTCCCAAATTGTGGTAACTCGAGATGCAGTTCTCCAAATTCTGAAGCCAGTTATTGTCCATTACATAATACTAATCAGTAAAAGGCAGGTGTAATAAATCCTTTTTGGAGCCAGAAGCAGGGAGTAACCAACAGCTCTGCAGCCTCCCATGTATGTACTGTTCTAACCCTTTTTGTTTCAGCCTGAGAATATGGTGTCCCTCTAAGCCTTTTCCCCATGCACCTTCTTATGGGAACCTGGCCTTAGGGAGAAGAAATCTTTAACCAGACAAAGGAAGGACTACAGAGTTAAGTCTGAGCTGAACAGGTCACTTAACTACTGAGCTGCATTAGAGGTTTAGGCCAGTCTCTCCATAAAAAATCCAGGACAAGATTATGAGGGTTAACGGATGTGTTCCACCCTGGTTCTGTAATCTTTCCATTACTTAAGGACTGTGTGACTGAAGTTGGCCTTGGGGGATATGCATAAATTGGCACTAGGATCATCTATGTCCAGTTTTTAATTCTGCATTAAACTCTGTGTGATCTTTGGCAGATCACTCCTCCCTGCAGGCCAGCAAGAGAACTACTCTATTTCCTGCATATTTTGCACATCCTGGGTGTAAATTCTTCAGGCTGAGAACCACCATATCCGCTCTCTCCTCAAAAAATGACATTGGCTGGAGCTTCCAGGAACTACTGTTATTAAAAGAACAGTCAAATGCAACAAAGAGAAAAATGCAATAAAGTCAGGAGCAACTGTGAGGCAGTCTGAGATGTCGGGTGCCTGGAAGCCATGCTTTCATGAAATGGCAGCTCCTTTCCACGTTCCCAAACAATCTTTTTATCTATATACATTTGAATGCAAAATATACATATAGAGAATAGGGCATTATCCCTAAGGAAACCTGTCACTGTATTTGTTTGACTTTTGACACACAACTGCAATAGCAAACCCGGCATGAATTTCAGGAGCCACAATAAGACTGTATTAGATCTGAAGGCTAAAAAATGAATCCACATATATAACTCCCTCAGCTCCTTCCATAGGAAATGTCAAGATAGCACAATCCATCTTTTCCTTGGGAAGAAATAACCAAACCTACCCAGCCTTCTGTGATTCAGCAGTGGTTCCATTAATCGGTCAGTCATTTGCAAGTAAAGGTTTTGTCATTTTGCTTATATTAATATGAGGCTTATTCAAATATAGACAGCTGAAAGTATAAGCTTAAAACATGCCAAACATCTTTTACATTTCCTGGAAACATCTGTTTTCAGTCTAGTCCTAGGCACGTGTTTGTGGTTGCACGTTTCAGCTTGTTTAGTTTGCCAGATACCTCGTACATACTGCAGCACAGCTGACATGATATCCTGAAACACAGCATGGAAGAATCTGTAAAACATGATGTTCCCAGTAAATCTGTTGAACTTTCATTGGAACTTTCTTGTAATGAAAGAAACAACAAAAAAAGCTCTGTGACAGCCTTCTGCCATCGCTGCATGGTGCAGCTAATTAGTTAAGTTTAGAAATTCTCTACATGCCTCACTGGCAATATCCAGAAGACTGAGCGCAATCCTGATCCCGCGTGCCTCACATGCTCTAAACTCCTATTAAACTTAATGGGAGTTTTGGGGGGATGCAAGGAATGCAGCACTGACCTTTATGGTTAAAGATGAATGTGTGCTCTAGACTTCAAAGATTAGGTGCCCCTGCCAGCCTGGAGTGTGCTAGTGATCAGCACGCCAAGTGCCGAAGGCATCTGCTAAATATCACACCACAGCTCAAAGCTGTAATTAAGAAAAATATAAACTGGCTCAAGGAAGAAAAATACAAGTAATAATTGAAAATGCTTTGGCTGTTGCTTTTGTCCTGATGATCTCATTAGTTTAGGTAACAGAAACAGTTCTCACATTGGCTGAAGAGGGACATGCTTTGTTTGCACTCTCTTTCTACCCACATCTTTCCCAGTTAACATTTATTGCTCAATACAAAGGTCAAACTGAAGGCTTAATTAAATTGTATATAGGGAAACTATAAACTTATTTTGAAAGGGAGTACAAAAACATGTGAAGCCATCCCAACTCCTCTCCCCACCAGACACTCCTTCATTTCTCAAGAAGAAAAAGAGCATGTGTTGTTGGCACCTTCTGCCTTAAGGGGAAACTGCACCTTTTCTTGCTTGAAAATTTACATGTTACAAATATTCATAAACTGCTAATTGTATCTGCAGTTGACATTTCTAACGAGGATTTCAATCTAGCTCTGCGGTTCCAAGCAAACTCCATTCTGTAAAAAGACTGGATACGATCTTATACTAGCAGCAATGTAAATTCAACTTACAGCAAGGATTTGAACTTCATCTGCTTAACTTTAAACAGGGATTGTACCACCCAAATAAAATAGTATTACTCAGACAACATGCTTGAAGTTAGGCTTTTGTCTGCCAGCTCTGAAGCCTACAACTGAAAAGCAGCATCTCAGCTGAACAGACTCACAGGTCTTGTGTAAGTCCCAATTAATAGTTTCTCCATGCCATAGGAAGAAGATCACATAGCTTGAGAAGAAGGTCAGGTTTGAGTATGCTACAACCTGTGCACTAGCAACACCAATCCCGAGGAAAGCTCAGGTTTCCCCATGAGAAGTTAGCAGTTGGAAGGGGCATAACAATTCTCTAGGTTCTTCAGTTTCCACTTCCCAAAGCCCTGCACAGCTTTAATGTTTCTGCAGCTGACTGTGTGCAAACTCCATGGAGCTCTGAGCTCCACAGCCCTCAAGGCACTGTGATGGAGGTGGAGGATGACCTGCAGGTCTCCTCTCTTCTTCCAGGCTTGCAGGATCACGCTAAATAGTAAGAGAACAGGTAGACCTCTGCCAAATAGTAGTAGTTAAAAGGGGCACCAGTGATAGATGGTATCTAGGTTCAGATCCTTCCTGTGGGTCGTTTAGAAGGGGTACTTCAGTCCAGGTCCCTTGTGCACTATCCAGTAACAAAGGCTATGCAGAGAAAGGTCCCTCTCAGCCTCTGCAATGTTTGTACATGCTCTTACTACCTGGGTTTACTCTGAGAGCAAACTGGCCCAAAATACTAGGACTAACTACTCAAATTAATCAATAGGGTGTCAGCAAAAAGCAAAGAGATGATCAAAACTGCTCTGTGCCACTGAGCGAAGTCTGTTCTTGACTCCACAGAGACAGATGCCAGTGAGGAGGCAGAAGATGAACTGTTATCGGCTTCGGAAGCTGCGCTCTCACGTTTTAGCATAAGCAGGTGTCCTATCTGTAAGGAGTGGACAGGAGAAAGTAAACCAAAGCAGGATTCCCCTCCCACCAAAGAGCTCTGTAACTCCTGGCAGATCCCTGTTTCTCACAGCTGCCTCACATAAAAAGAAACCCCAATCCTAAACATCACTAAAAGACATCTGAAAGGTTCTTTTCATCCTGCAGACTTGCTGCTCTCGTAATTCCTCACACTTCAAAAGCCAGTCACATTCTCCCCATTATTCCCACTGCTCCCTAAAAATCTTGGGCATACATGATTCCTACTGCAAGATTTTGAAGTCACCAGATCCCAATGGCTGCGGTGAGGATTTAAAATGTTTCCTGTATTTCTGTCATTGAGCACAGACAGAACCTTTTACTAAAAATCTTTTAAAGAGGCTGTAATAGAATATAATAATAACTGATGTTTAATTATAAAATAACTACTTGAAATCACTTCAGTCTACCTATCACCTGATTTCTTTTAATCTAGATGACAAAAAGGATTAGCTGTAATGCCAAAGGATAGTTCTGGTCCTTAAATAAATCAGTAGAAAACATTTGTTTATTGAATCTGTCCAGGATTTAGCCTCTGCCAGAACTGAAATCAAAAGAAACCATGGGCAAGATATTATCCTGGATTGATCATTTTAGACTTAATACAAGAGCAGTAAAGGAAAACATCACTGCATTTGGCTTCCTTCACCTCTGGTACGGGAAGCTTAAATTAGGCTTTTCTCCTGCTCGTTTGGCAACGACTCAGTGTGCATATCCTCTACTTCACATTGCTAGGTTTATCCGGCCAACCAGAACCCAGCTCTATCACTGCTGACAGTTATTGATGGAAGGGATGATTAGAGCCATCACTCTACTGAATATCTGTAGCAAGAAGAACATGTTTCATGTGAAAATACCAAATGGCTTAAAAGCATTATCTTACTGGTAGCGTGCAGGGAAACTGATGAACTTTATCACATTCAGCAGGATGATGAATACCTAATCAACACAAATGGAAAGGAGATATACAAGTTGGGGTAAACCCCAAACTTTTCTAATAAAATGTTACAAAATGAAGCACCATACATTAGCTTATGCATATGCCTGTGCTCAGTCAATGTTCAGGCTCTGGAGCAAGTTAAAGGAAGGAAATTCCTGTTTGAAGCTGGCAATGGTCTCATTCCCCAGTTCTGTTCTGGCAGGGTTTGGACTGCTCTTTCCAGTTTTTATGGGAGACATCTACACCAAAACCACCAGGCCTGAATGTAGCTAGTCTGCTAACAATGTGGTACATAACAGACTGAGAGCTATAAATCTTTTGAGAGTGATGAACACTGCACTGAACTCAAGGTTCTGCACCTTTCACCTGGCTTCTCTCTATACTGATGTGCTCAAGCTTGACTGCCCTGGTGAGAGGAGTGACAAAGCCCATGCAGTTCCCAAAGCCCTTCTCCAATAGAACCTCTCCAACGGTTTGTGCTGAGGGGCTGAGAGCAGGGATGAGAAAGTGTATCAGTTTTCAAAGAGGAAGGGGTTGGAGAGCATGAAAGCAGCGAACTAGTGGAGAGCAGTGGGAGACTCCACATCAGGCAAATGAATGAACTCAGATGAATACATTAAGGACCATCTCTACTTGTTTTTATGCACAGAACTGGCACAGACATAAGCAGAGCACTTCTTAGGTGACTGAGCATGTGGCTTGATCTTTGTGTGTTTCCACCCAGCCAAAGAAGCTTTGACACGCACTCAGTCTAGGCTTTGTGATTTATCAGTTATTGCCAATTTCTCTCTGTCATAAGAGCTCTAATATACGGAAAAAAACTGCTGGAAGTTCATGAGAGCTGACATCATGTGCTGCGATGGATCTGTGGCACTGCTACGGTCTATTATGCAAATATACATCAGTGGACTTTGTAACACATAAATTATGTAAATGCCCATTTAGAGAGACTTCAAAATGCAGATAGCTTGCCTGATGTTTGAAGACAATTAACATCTCTGACATGAACCTGTACTCAGGCACTGCTGTGCTAACAGCCTGTGGATGTCTAGGCCTAGCAAACCTCATTTTGCATGCAGATTCAATCTTGGTATGATGGACTTCAGCTGTCCATATCACTGACACCGCAGATTTTATGACCCCCTTGAATTTACTATCGTAGCAGTGCTGCAGAAGATCTGAGCAGGGATTTAGGTATGCACTTGTTCATTTGGGATTATGAAGGTTTTTTCTTTATAATTAAGACTCTGGATTTTAATTGATACATGCCAAAGATCTACATGTCTGCATGCAGCCACATGGCTCATTCTCCTGCAAGGTAAGGGTCTGAGTCCTGGTTCTTGACTATAGATTCATAGAATCCTAGAATGGTTTGGTTGGAAGAGACCTTAAAGCTCATCCAGTTGCAACACCTTCCACTAGACCAGGTTGCTCCAAGCTCCATCCAACCTGGCCTTGAACACTGCCAGGGATGGGGCAGCCACAGCTTCTCTGGGCAGCCTGTGTCAGCGCCTCAGCACCCTACATAGAAAAGAATTTTTTCCTAGTGTCTAATCTCAGTCTCCCCTCTGTCAGGTTAAAGCCATTTGCCCTTGTCCTGTCACTATCTGCCCTTTTAAAAAGCCCCTCTCCAGGTTTCCTGTAGCCCCTTTAGGCACTGGAGCTGCTCTAAGGTCTGCCCTTAAGAAGCCTTCTTTTCTCGAGGCTGAACCAGCCCAGCTGTCTCAGCCTGGCTCCAGAACAGAGCTGCTCCAGCCCGCACAGCCTCTCCCTGGCCTCCTCTGGACTTGCTCCAACAGCTCCACGTCCCTCTTGTGTTGTTGGCCCAGAGCTGAACTTATTTTCCAAAGTTTTTGACAATTCCAAAAAGTTTTGAAAATATTTTGTCTGAAGGTAAATGCTCATGTGAATAAACTCATGTTTGCACTGAGGCCCTGAGTGAGACCTGAGTCAAAGCCAAAATGTAACCATCACAAATAGGACTGGGCTTGATTATGAGCCCATGCAGCAAGCTTGACTCGATAGGTACAGACGCATTCCTCAGGGTGCTTAGTACTCGTTAGGAAGCCTGGGCCCCCACTCAGAAATTAAATCAAGCAATTACACCTATTGTATTTAATTAATTAGTTAATCTATTTTTTTTTGTGGAGTCTACTAAAAATCTTTGATTATTCTCAGTAGACTCATTCCTGGCATCTGAGATCTCACAAAAATCTAGACTAAGCAATATATCCTTTGCTAAAAACGAAAACTTAGAACATCTGCTTGGGTAAAGAATTTGGAGAAACTAGGTTTTCAGCAGTGGTAATCTCAGCATCTCTTGGACTTCATTAAATTTGTGTTTAACTTCAGTTGAGATGGGTGAAATTAACCTTTATACCTCAAAAGCACTCTTCCTATTTGAAGCAATTGAATCAAAGTAGCCTACCAAGGGCATCTTTCTACTTTCTAACTTCAAAGAACATTTATTCAGAGATAGCATGTGAGGATCATATAATTGAAGCCAGCTGATGGAGAAAGGGCTGCAGACTGAGCTGGCTAGGGGGGAAAATACCTAATGTAAGGATAGATTAGAGATCTGAAGCAAAGTTCATAAAGACTAGCGTGTTACAAAGCCGAGGTAATAGCTTCCCAGACTGGCCGAGACAATGCAAGGTGAATGGAAGAGTCTTTCTAATCACTGCTGGCTGAGTAGTATTCCCTGAGCTGTGAAGCTGTTTCTATAAAAACCACAGAGCTCAGAAGACTGTGCAGTTTTCATCTGTTCAGTTTTCTTTGTTAGCCTGTTTAGGCTCCTCAGGACACAGACAGAAATTTGTGTAGGTCTATCATAGCTAAGCATCATAGGGTCATGATCTTGACTGAGGCATTCATACACTGCTATAAAAAATGGGAAGACATATACCTTGACAATTAAAGGGCAGTGAAGAACAACAGTGGACATTTTTGATGTGATCAAAAGCCAACATTTACTGGTACCCACAACAGTTACCAGGTTACCAGCCATTCAGCTGGGTTGCAATCAAACCTTAAACTTGAAGCCACACAGATTTGAAGCCACCTAGTTGCAAATTTGGATTAAAAATATTAAAAAAAATTACAACAGATAGGACTAATCTTTTCACTGAACGTTCTCCAAGTATTTGTGTTGGGGCATGCGCTAAACAACATCCCTCTATTCCCGACTTGGTGACTCAAGCGATGCAGGCTAATGACATCTTCAAAGCTTACAGCAAGTCAAGACAGGCCCTTGTGACAGGAAGCAGAGGTACTCCTGTGATATGTCACCGGGCAGTAAGAACCCATAAGTTCTTACAAGGCCATTCCATAAAGCAGAAGATATTGTGAGATGAGACCTGGCAACATCCAGAGCATTTATTTCTACCTATAGCGTGGGAGAAGAAAAGGCAGGAGGAGAGACAATGTCCTATATATTTCTCTGCAAAAAAAATATTGCACCTCACTGAACATCAAAAGGCAGTTTAGTTCTGCAATTAATAGTAAATGAAAAAAAAACCCCACAGTTTAAATGAAGAAAACATAGTTTCCTTGTAAAACACCAATCCTTGTTTGTGCAAGGATTACTGTAGAGAAAAAAAAAGTCCCATGTACATGGACTGATGTTCAGGCTCTCCCTCCTGCCAATTTCATCCAGTTTTCATTAAAAATAAAATAGAAGCAAATTGCTTAAATTGTAAATTATAATCCTTACACCAAGGTGAGTTTGAAACTGAACTGGGAGAAGTGCCTGAAGTTTGCTTTGGAATTTATTACTAACCACTTCCCCAGGGATGTTTTTTCACAACAGGTTGTGCTGAAAACTGAGCATCTGTCAGAGCATCTGAAAACACAGAAATAACTTTACCAGACTGTCTCCAAGTAATGACTCAGCATGGCAAAGCAAGGGCAGGCCACACACAGCTTTGCAAGGCATCCCCTATTTAGCCAGGCAGGAAGAGGAGAGGTACAGGGCAGTGGGATGGTGACAGCCAAGAGAGCAGAAACTCCATTTGTGTTGAAGCTGGACATGAAGGGCCACAAGAGGGGCTTGTCACCAGTGCAAGGGCAAGTAGGAAAAACATCTACCCGCTGATAAATGAGACAGGGTGACAGGGGACACAGGAAAGCCTGAGGTTTTAGAAGCGTTCTCTGCCTTAGCTTCACTGACAAGAACACTGCTCAGGTTCCTGTGACTTGTGTCTGGGGAGTGAAAGAAAGAGAAGTTAGGGAGTGTGTGTTGGTGCTGGGATGAGGATCAGTATTAATTCTGCACAGGCAGCTGCCTACGGGAAGCTGTAAAAACTGTATCATTGAAGGTATTAAAAATCAGACTAGGCACACAGGAATGGTTTTGGTAGAGCTGACTGTGGCTTGGAGCACAAACCCACACTAGAGAAGCTTCTTCATCTCTGTTTCCAATCTTCCACTAATCTATTCATTTTGATGAATCTATTCCCTGTGAAAAGCAAATGAAAACGAACTACTCTATAAGTTTGTGACTAAATTTGTAACTATCTATAAAAACTGATGGTGAACATCTTGTAAAAGGAATATACATTGGCAGCTATCGCTGATGAAGTGCTATCAATAGGCATTAAAGCTGCAAATGGCAAGGTGTTGGCAAAGTGAGAGGAATTGCTGTGGAAAGTAAAAAGCCAATCTGTATGATGATCGGAGTGTACATAAAGTAGAGCAAATTACCAGACACACAGACATGAGAGTACAGAGGCATGGGAGCTGATTAAGAAGTCCTTGTAAAGAAATCTTGAAGGCTGGCCAGTTCCTCCTAATTCTCTGGCAGCCGTTCCAGCCGCTCAGCTAGTGAAAAGAGCACTGTCTGTGATGTGAGTGTACACGTGCTTGTGTATTACGGGGAGATGATGGATGTGCAGTACCATGGCAAATGGCTGGATGGAACTGCCGTCCCCCTTTCAGAACAATCCTGCTTTTCAAAGCCTCAGTCATCTTGGATAAATGCCAAAGAGGGAGATTTGAAAGGCCCAGCTCCTGAATTCCGCAGTGAGCAATAAGCTGGGCGTGTGGCAGGACGTACTGTGTGTCACTGGCACCTCAACTGTGTGACATTCAGAGGCTCTGCTGATAGGGTTTTACTTTCTGAACACCTTATCCTGTACATTCATAACCTGAGAGAGAGGTGATAGCCATAAGACCTCACAAGCCCATTGATGGCTCTTTTTCTTTAAAACCAGGCTTCCTGGCTATTCTCAAGACATTCCTTTTCCCCACTTCTTTCTGATTAAATACAGTGGAGCCCCTGCTCTTTAATCTGCTAACTAGTAAAATCACTTTCTGGGCTAAAATATGCTAGTTCAAGTGGTGGAAACCTGCAGCAGCTAAGCACCCTCAGGTGTTCGGGGTTTTTTTCCATTGCAGAGAAAATATGGCTCATTTGAGGTTTGTCTCCAATATTGTTAATAATGGCTTGTTGCAGGGAAAAAATAATTGTAACTAGGCTGAATTTGATATAACTGAAAGTTGAGCTTGGCTTACAGACCATACAGGGAATGATTAAGTTTTGGGTTTGTATTGGAAGACTATTCATTGCTTTATCTGCTGTCCACGAAAATTTCAAGACAGAAAACTCATGAACATGAGCAAAAGTCTGATTTACATGCCCAAGTGCTTTAATTCTTTCTTTTATGAGATAGTCTGCTGCAAATAAAGTTGAATAGGAATAGGTAGCCCATTACAAATTCATTTCCATCTTTTTGCTTATATATTGAAAAGGAATCCCCCCAGTTACAAACACGACTGCTTTAACTGGGGATTCTGGGTGCCATGGCACTGGAAATAATAAAGCATACATGAGATTTGGATTGCTGAGCTTCCATCACTTACTTTCTTCTCTGCTCTACAGTAAAAATAACAGAAAATGCGCAATCACAAACATCAACCACATGCTTTTCCGAGTGGGTGTCTAAGTAAGTGGTCTTGTTCTCAGGTAAAATGAGCATCTCTATTTCTCACTAAAATCAAGCCCTTGAAATGCATCTCAGAGAAAACCCAACTGCAGCACTGAAGCAGGACCAGGGAGCACGGCTGATCACGTTTCCCTATGGCACACCACCAAAGCAAGAGAGTAGCTACACTGTGGCCAGAAACGTTTCCAAGTAGTCTTCCAGTGCGTCTTCTAGTAAAGCCCTCCACAGCAGCTGATACAGAGCTGTCTGAATCAGGTCAGGATCTAGGACAGCTTTTCTTGGTGTGTACTAGGGAAAAACCATCCGTCCCCAATTAATGTGTGGGAATCACAGAATCCCAGACTGGTTTGGGTCGGAAGGGACCTTAAAGCTCATTCAGTCCAACCCCTGCCATGGGCAGGGACACCTTCCACTAGACCAGCTTGCTCCAAGCCCTGTCCAACATGGCCTTGTTAATCTCACCTTGTGGAAGAAGGGAAGATTATGAAGGATAGTGTGGGGATGGCACCAGGATGGCAGGAGAAGGTGCAGCTGCTTTTTGCGGCTTCCCAGTATAACCTATAGTTTGGTCTGAAACAGCACAGCACATTAAGTTTCATTTTTCTTTTAAAAAATGTCTGGCTCTTGAAATGGAAAGCAAGTGGCATGTGCAGCCATGGGGCCCTCTTCCACGTCTTTGCACCATCCTGTAGTTACGTCTGCCAGCTTGATGTAAAACACTGCTTACTACTGCAAGTACAAGGAGAATCGTGTCTGGCCTTGCAGAGCTCTGCATGACTAGCTTAAGGTCAAGGTGCCAGTGAAGCAAGTCTGAATTCAACCATTAAATGCTTCCCTTTGGTTTGGATAGCAAGATACAGAGGGAAACCCACATCTTCAGCACCGTATAACGTACTCAGCTTGGTGTACTGCTGCTCTGCAGTGCCAGCTGGATGCTGGAGCACAAAAACCTACCCCAGCACAAGCAGGGAGACAGAAAGCCAGCAGACAGGCTAGTAGATACACAGGTATAAAGGACTTTTGATCAGGTGTTATTGTGCCCTCATTTAGCCTTTCAGCCCACAAAATTAAACCCACACTTTTTCAATAGCTCTGATGCTGTACTGCTAGTGCATTACACAACTGCTAAAAGATCCGCCTCTAAAATATGACTGAAGCATGAATACAACAAACCCCAAACCCCAGCCTCACTGGCAGAAGCACCGTATCCTTTAAAGCCTGGAATTCTTTAGTGGATAAAGTCATACTTCAATTGAATTCCCAGTGTTTGGGTAAAATTTGATATAGCAGCCAAGTAATTTATACTCTTATTTGGAATGAGCTTTCTAAACTCTGCCTTACTACAGATGCCAGCCTTCATACTATATTCTATCATTTGCCAGTGAAAGCTTTTCTTTAGAGTTAAGACATTCAGATGAATCACGTTTTCTTTGCATCTCTTTTAAATGAAAGGTTTCCTTGTCTCTGTATTTCCCACTCCCCACCCCCCAGCTTCTGTTGCTCTCACTGTACAGAGCCAGACTGTGATATTTTTTCCCTTACTTAACAATGGATAGTACAACATATCAGTGAAAGCCATTCTGAAATCAATGAGACCTTTTACGGAGTACGCTGCTACTCATTGTGAGCAGGAGTGTTCCAGCCTGAAGAAAGATCCAAGATGACATAAGCTGAAATGAATACAGCTCCTTACCGGTGTAATACACGTATTAAGAGACCTGGGCAGATGGAAAACCATTTCAGTAGCTGCCAAATATTTTGACTCCCTAAAGCACGTAGCAAGGGACCCTTGGAGTTCTTAAACCACTACTGTTTTGACACTAATTCCACAGAAATCAATGGAAGAAATAACTTTTTACATTTCTAAAAAGTCTTTCATTCCAGAGTCCCAACAGATGTTACAAACAAGAAATATGGCAGCACCCCTAGGAAGTATTATTCCCATTTTTCAGATGAGATAATGGAGTCATAAAAAGGCTAAAATGGTCTGGATGGTGGTCATGGAAGAAACCTGCAGTACCTTCAGAGACAGTAACACATTTGCATCCTTCAGTCCAGAAACTGATGCAGCCAGGTGTCACTTCAGTCTATTTGGGAATTTACTAAAAGGTAATTTACCATATCTCCAAATCAAAATAAACCTGCATAAGTAATGATGTGCTGTTTCAAGCTTGTAGCTCACATGATTATTAGCCCACTGCATTTGATGAGGGATTATCTTTGTTCTGTTTCTACAGCCCCAAGCACAATAGTGCCCTAATATAACACTAAGATTAGTGAAAACCAGGGATATTTGGAGCAGAATCAATCATTTACTGCATTTACGTAGGTCATACCTTAACTGAATGCCTGATCTTGCTAAGAACAGGGTGGGCATCAAAAAGAGAAAACACAGAATGATGTTACAGTTCTTAAACAAACAAACAGATGTGATGATACAAGTAACACAACAGCTTCTGCTCCTGTGAAGTGCAGTAAATTGCAAGTTGGAATTATCAAAGGCAGTGTTATATTGGGAAAAGCTGTCAGCAAACAGACATGGAACAGCAAAAGTATGAAATAGCCTTCCCCAAATTATGCAGCGTCCTAGAAGCTGCATATCCAATGTGATGCAGGTTACAGCAAAGGTCTGGTAAGATCAGTATTTGTGTGTGTGGCGTTGGGGTTTTTTTACACTTCTTACAGAGGAAACAAATGGTCCGAGGTTGCTGAAGCACCACGTGCCAGGCTTATTACAAACAGCTTGTAGAAGCTGCAATGCCACCCAACCTGCCTCTAAAAGAAATGAAGTTACCCAGTGACAATATATGCCTCAGCATCTGAAGATTACTATGCAACATATGCAGCAAACCTTGTTTGCAAATGCAGAGAGAGGCAGTAGCTTGCTTTTGGGCCACCTACCACACTATTAGGTTATTATCCTTGAAATATATTGAATGATCATGTAGAGACAGCTTCATGCTTGACCAAGTATACAATGCAGTTAGTATTTTAAAACCATTTGGTGCGTGTCTAGCTTATTGCTGTCTTCATCTTTTTCCCCTTTTCCCATATTTACTGATATTAAATTTATTTGTTTTTTGCTGTGGCCTATGCTGAGCTATCAAATCTCTTCTTTCAAGTCAGCATAAATTGACACCCAGCTCAGTGGTAGGTTGTAAGCACACTGGTATGAAGTGAAGGTGGGCTAGACATGGTTGTAAATACTGCTATGAAATGGAAACATCCATAAGTGTTTATCCCATGTTAATAATTCTGGACTGGATGCTGTGAGAAACAGAGAATGGAGATTTGGACTTAACAGTCTCTAAAGGGCTTTGTACTCAGCACAGCTGGAACATTCTCACCTGATTTCACATACCTGACCCTCCAAATAAGACACTTTGGTTAGTATTGTGCTGGATAAAGGAAGAACTAATGATGACAGAAGACCTGCTCGTGCTCAGAGCTGAAGGGGGTGCTTTGACTGCAGTAACAATGAGCTAGTTACAGTGCTGATGTTTGTACAACCAGAACATGCAGAAAGGGCTTCTCCCTGTTGCCACACATGGCACAGACCCAGTCTAGCTGTCAACCTTTGGCTTTGCTTCTCTGGCAGTCTCTTCACATCTCAGCTGTCTTGCCTTTCACACGCACGAAGTCATGGATACTTTCCAAGGGAGATGCTGAGGGCATGAAACACTCATCACCCCTAAGTTTCTGGAAGGAAAAGGAAGATTCTTTCCTCAGGTATCTCTAGCAATATACCTTTTCTTCTGACACTTCTGCTTTTCTGCAGATCCCAATTGCTTCCCCTAGTCAAAGTGCTATTTTTTCTGTTTGCTCCAAACAGTTTTTGGGTGCCCTGTATGCTAAGGGAAACAGCTCATGTTCTGACAGGTAGGATACCCTGACACTAAATCACACTAACACCTACACCTCTATGGTAACAGCGCCCAACCTTTTTCTGGAATGGGTGGTATTGGCGTAGGGAGCTCTGCTAGCGTGTGGGGTCCTAGCACAAAGAGACCTTAATAGACTACTTACATGTAAAACCTCTGCACTTGTCCTGCATCCAAAACAAGAGAGAACATACGGCCTGACTCCAGTTAAGGCACAAAAATGTTAAGCATCATCTGTTTTAAAAGACAAAAGATGGCTAAGATTTATAGGGAAGCTGGGTGACCCCAAACCTCTCATCAATATTCCCTCTCTGTGGAAGAGAATTGAATGGGCTTCCCCATACACATGCACTACAGGAGGCACTGCCATTCTGCGCAGCCACAGGCACTTCATGACAGTGACTGGCTATGGAAGTGAAGGAATTCATTTGTACACGTATCACTGTAGCATTAGGAATGTGCAGTAACATGCAGAGCAGCCATTTCAGTTTAACTTGTTTATGTACCTCTTGTAAAAATAATCATTTATTGTCACTATAAAACTTTTACAACATAAAGCAATGAGCAAATCAGCGTATTATTGCTGTCTCCTTTGATCTAGTTTATTTGGCAGCTGGGTTTGTTAGCGCTGTCAGGAACCAAGGTGGTCAGTCACTCCGCAGCTAAAACAAGCATTGAGAAGAGGTGGATACAACACTGAGGTTGAGCACCTAAAATGAGGGGGTGCTCATCGCTCATTTTGCAGGAGGCAGAAAAGGAGGCTAGGTGTAGAGTTGTTCATATACTCATGTGCAGGTACACAAACCTGGGATGTAGGCTGCTGGTGGGAGCACAAGCCTGGCTGCTTGGCCTCCCTCCCCTCATGCCCATCTCCAAGTGACAGGGGTGCCCATACAACACTCAGCCCCCTCCCAGGCTGGAGCAGCAGCGGTATAACCCCATGCCATGTCTGCTAAAGAGCCCTCAAGACCTTCAGCTGTCAGACAAAGGGGAAACACACCTCATGGCAAGTACTAGTTGGGCTGCATCACAACACAGATGAGGATTTGGATGGCTGCACACAGTATGGAATGGTTAAGTGCCTTTTTTCCACTCCAAAAGCAAAGGAATTACGGAAATTCACATGATACCCAACCCTTTTCCCAAATAATCTTCTGCTTATTTCCCCCTAGGTGGCTGGGAAGGGAAAGATTCTTTTGGTGACAAGGTGACAAACCAAAGAGGGGGGTGGAATAAGCAGGGAGCAATGCATATATCAAAAGTGAGGCTTGATGGAATAATCTTTCCCCACATACTTCTGGCATCTCAGAATATGAATTACTTGTTAATACTGGAGAGGTGCCTGGAATAATCTGGGGAGAAATAAGAGCCTCTGACTTGCTCTAAGGTAAAAGCATTGTTGAGAGGAAACCTGAAGGTACTTTCTGCTTGTACCCAGCAACTTCTCTATGGAGCCTGATGGGTATCACATTATGTTATGCATGAGCACAAAAGAGAGCACAGTGAAGCCTGGTCCTTTAATACAGCCTCAAAAGTGACAGAGGTTCGAAAGGAGAGTCTTCCCCCCCTTCTCCTTGAAGTAGTCACTATATCTGCTCAAAAGAGTCCCTATGGGGAAATAAACCTTCAGAACCCTCCAGTAAAAAGCTTCATCACATTTAATCCTTTTTGAAATATAACCTGGGGTGCCTAGAAAAAGAAATGGCGACAAGAATGGGGACAACAGGGAGGAGAAACACACAAACCAAAATGCCCCTGACAACAACCCTGAGCATGATGAGCTGTCCCACAGACAAACTTGGGTGGGTTCCAGTTTTCTGTGGGAATGTGCCACCAGGCAGAAAAGCCTCAAACCAACCATAATTAGAGCCTCTACTGCTATCTGCTTATTTTCCTCTATGAGAGATACAATTCACACCTGAAATGTTTCTTTCTTGGTCTGACTTAGAAATTAAGACGTTGGTAAAAGCAGACAGAGTCCCTCTCATTTTGATTACCTCTAAGGATGAGATTCTGCAGTTCCCTGTATTCCTTAGGCAACATTCCACACAGTGGCATTTCCTGCTCAGCATCTAGTTCAAAATGAATACAGACAGGTATTTGCTGTCATAAATACCATTTGACAATAGTGATTATTATATTCTGTCTTGAATCTGCCGTCCCCTCTAGAGCAAATGTGGCTGGATGAGTAACATTCATTAGAAATGAACTTACCAGTGTTTTGACTTGACATCAATTGTTTCCTCCCTGGTAGTTCATGTACACCTTTGCATTTGATAGGATACAATAACTCACATTGGCATTTGAAATAATAGTGTCACCAAACCTCACAGATCAACAGGATGCGATTTGTAATTGCTGCAGCAGGAAGTGGGTATCCTACACAGGATACCCATGGGAGCAGTAAGAGCTGAGGATGAAACAAATAAGAGGGCTGTAGGGGCAGCCAACAAGCCCCACTGTTCCCCTCTTTCCTTGTTACTACTGCTGTTATGATTTAACTGTAATTTCCCTTGAAGGGGAGCGTGCTGGTATTTCTCTCCTCGAGTCTCTGGGCCCAAGGGTGACAGGAAAAGAAATCCTTTAAATTTGGATAGCAGTGTCTGTGTGCAATGCCCTCTTCAGTGCTGTCTGAGAATCACAGAAAAGCCAGACTGAAGGATGTCCTTATGGGCGCTGTGCAAGAGACCTGCCTACAAATGACACCTCTGATAGATGGAAGCTACCACACAGCAAGGACGTATTGCCAAGGCCATACAACATGTGCAAAGGACCACAGACCTGCTGTCTCTAGAAATACTTCTTGTCGCTCAAACACTTCTCTAGAAAATCAGACTTCAAAGCCAAACACAGCATTTCCCCAGAAGAAATTCTATCCCTAACAAGCATCTCCTCCTGCCAGATACTAAGAAAATCAGCCTTTCATATAGACAGAGCTTCTTCAAACCAAAAGTCAAATACCTGAAGCAGGGGAGCTCCCCTAGGGAGGAGTGTATTGAGAAGGGGAGTTTGGTGCCCTGGATGGCTCCCACTGCTGTGATCCAGTAACCAGTTGCTCCACTTTCCTAAATGATTAGACAGCATCAGTGAAATAAAGCCAAAATCCTTCCAAGTGACACGGTGAACATTTTGAGTAAGACTACAGCAGATGTGCTGTGTCTGACTAGTGTCTAACAGTGACCCATAGGTTCCTCTGTTTGTGGGGATGAGGACTGGGGTCTCACTGAAGCTCCCCTTGAGTTTTTTATGTTAGCATTTGATCAAGAGCTAGTTTTCTCAACCAATAGGGGATAAATTCTGTACTTTTTCTGGTAAAGGTATTCCATATATAGGCAGATATAAGTATGGATTCTTCAATGCTTCTGTCAGTCTTGTCAGTGAAAAATCCAATTTTTTAGCAGTTTCATTAGCTTCAAGGAAATATGGAAAGATTAGTACCTTACCATTTCATAGAATCATAGAATAATTAGGGTTGGAAAGGACCTTAAGATCATCTAGTTCCAACCCCCCTGCCATGGGCAGGG
>WYDI02014011.1:38204-51960 GCA_009867235.2 Psittacus erithacus | reverse complement strand
CTGGACTGTTCTTATCTCAACCTGTGGGAGTTACATTCTTTTGATTCTCCTCCCCATCCCTCTGGGAGCAGGGGGGAGGAAGAGGGCTGGAGTGAGCAAGGAACTGCGTGGCTGAGTTGCCAGCTGGGCTTAAACCATGACATCTGACAGTTTATAAACTGGCTACTTCTGGTCATCCGTTCCCTTTGTACTTCATTAGTATGAGCAATTGTCTAATCAGGAATTTTGTAGGGCACATCCCTGCCTAGTTCTGTTAGTGTCTGTTTACAGACATGTTGAATTTATGCTTTTGGAGCACCCCAATAGTGTCTCACCTCCCAAAGTATTTTTGTAATTGCTTACATCTGATAGTGCTTGCAGGAGCAGTTCCCAAAGGACAAGCCAGTGAAGGGAAACCTAGATAGGTAATCCATCTTAAACTAACCATGAGAAGGATCTCAGAGATGCCAAGAGATGTTAGGAAATGTGTAGGTTAGCACATGCCAATTGGCAGTAATATCATCAAAAGCTGGTTCCCCACGGGACTTAGGTGCCTGTGCCCCACTTCGGTGTCTGAATTCACGACATAGATTTCCAGGCCTTTCTGCAAAACCTTAGAGATATCTGAAAAGTCTATGTGCCATGTTTTATTCCAGTAAATTTCCAGAGGTATCTAAACATCATCTTGTGGATTTATGCAGAAATCCCTCACTGCTGGCACAGCAGGTGCATTATTTTTGATGTGCTTTTGCCTGGTAAATTGTCAGGACCTAGAACAGGTGGACTCAGAACACACTTTCTAGACTGGACCTTGAACACAGCTTTGCCAGGGGAGTTTTCGGTAGCAGTTTAGGACTTACCAGGATGTCACTCTTCTTCCTGAAACTGTAAGTACCTCTTCATGAAACTACAAGATAAATGGCAATCTTGACAGAACAAGACCCTGAGTAACCTGATCAAAGTTTGAAGTTGCTCGTGGGCAAGATAACCTCTGGAGGTCCTTTCCAGCCTAAATTATCCTCATATTCTGGTCTAAAGCTGAAGCCCACATTGCCCCTACCAAGTACTGATCTCTTTCTTACTAAGCAAGCTATGGCAAAACATGTGCCATGAAGTGCTGGTGGTGGTATAGAGTATAGTGCGTAAGAGTATAGATGGGTGTATTCTTGAACAGTAGGAAAGAGGGACTTGGAGATGAAATGTTCAACCCAAGTTTCTGTGGAATTACTGGAAAGCGACACATTATTTGTGTGCACATATTCCCATTAAAAAGTCTTCAAGACTGCTCTGCCAGATCTGTTTATTGTCCTGGCATAACAGAATAATTCTTGTGGCTATGGGATAAGCAGAAGTCCCTTTCTTGATTTTAATGTTTTTTATAGTTTCACATGACATACTTGTATGAAGAGCAGGAAAATTATACTCCTATGGGTATTCAACTCCTTGGAAATTCATCAAAGGAGACCTCTCAGATGAGGGACTTCCCAGGGTTCTGCTCTGGGAACTCATATTTTAATTAATAACTTGGATGATTGAATAGAGAATACGGTCATCAAGTGTGAATATATTAAAGAGATGACACGAATTACCAGCTTGTTGGAGGGCATGATTAGATTTCAGACTGATTGTTATGAATCAGAACTATGGTCTTTAACAGGTTTCAGTTTGAAGAGGAGAAAGACACAAATGGGCATTTAGGCAAGCCAGGTCACTGCAGAAACATGGACAGAGTAACTATGTAGGTGATAATTCTACAAAAGAAGGAAACTGATGGCTACAGTGAATCATAAAATGAAGATACATCATGCTGTTCAGAAAAAAACACACACAGGCCACTAGGACATGCCAACGGGAGGGAGGTGCATGAGGTAGTAGTCCTTTCATCCTGCTCTTGGCTGGCTGGTAAGACTTCAGCTGTAATCCTTTGCCTGTTTTCAGGTGCTGCATCTCAAAACAGATACAGCTGTACAGGTCTGCTCCACAGAATGCTAACAAGAATGATGAGAGGCTTAGAGACATTGAGTAAATGTTGAATGGATGTGGTGTTATAGAGAATAGAAAAGTTATGAGAAAGTGCTGGCAGTGATGAAGAAAACAGTAACAATTGCTGCAAACAGAAACAGAGTAAACCAATGCTGGTGCTTATGTGAATGGAAAACAGTATATGCAATTAGTTATAACAAGGCACATTTAGGCAATTTTCCTGATGGAAGGATTTAGTCTGCTTAGCTGCAGAGCAGCAGCTATATAAACCTCTCCCACGAGTCATGTAGCCTTCAAGCAAAATATGACAGACTATGGAACTTGCTAAGATTCCTTTTTTGCCTGATTTTGCTATGAACTGTGCTGTCATTGTTCTGCATTAGAAAGAACTTTACTTTGTTTGGGATAACTGAAGGGAATTAAGGGTGGAAAAAGAAAGGCAATCTCAGTATGAGAGCTCTTGCAGGGAGGTGGAAGATGCAGCCAGGCTCCTGTAATTTTTTAACTGCTGTACCTGGCTGTTTGAACAGTTGCTTTCCAGATTCCATGTGAGAGCCTGTCCCCCTCAGGCTACAGCCCTTTCTGAATGAGTATCTGAACATTCTTGGAAGCGGCAAGACACAGAGTGCGCATGTGATTCCCTGGCAGCCTTAGCCCAGGGATGAGCATATTTGCCTGAGATGTGACAAACAAGGATAAACAGATCCCTGTTGTGAATCAAGCAGAGGATGAAAGGAAATCACTGTCTCCTATGTATTATTTAAGTGCTTAAAAGAGGTTTTCTCTTGGGTTCTTTTTAGAAGGAGAAATCAGACTTGGCAATTCCAATTGAATTAGACAAATCATAATTGGATGAAGATTTCCTAACGAGGGTGCAAAAAACGTAGAGCTGTGTGGGTGCATGTACTATGCCACTTTTTATCTGCATTGTCAGCCCTTGCTGTCTAAGTTCCAGTCACAATTTCTGAGAGTGCCTTTCTTAAATGGCTGTTTTTCTGCATGCTTTTTGTTTTGCCTCGTACTTAGATGAGGATTCTGCTCAACAGCAAGATATCCAAGAATTAAGCATTGTAACATTTACATGTTCCTGAAATTCCCTAGCATGAGCCAACTCCTATTTTATGTCACTTTTTCTATACCTCTCTCTTTGATCTTCAGATAAAATAAATAAATAAATAAAAGAGTGAGAAAAAAAGGAGTACTTCACACACAAAAGAGCTCCGTGGAATATGGAGTGGGTTGTAATTTTTCTGGTGTATATACTGAAAACTTCTTGTGCCCAAGAGCCACAAGAGTGCCTGGTATACAGACAAGCAGAAGAAGGGCATATGTTTGGAAATGCTCACCTGCAGGAGACGGACAGCATTGACTGCCCTGTGATCTCACTGCTCCATTGTGAAACAGGACAGGGCTGAGTGTCTGGGCTATTTTGATGATGTTGGCCTCAACAGCTTCCACTGGCTCACTTCCTCCTGAAGTCAGGGGTTTGGATTACCCAGCAATGCCAGCAGATCCTCACTGCCAGTCATGGGATATTTCTTTGGCATGAAAACTGTGTCTGGATTGTGTGTAAGCTGTGTGCAACACAGGCTAGCCTCGGCTGAAATATACAGCCTAAAGTTATTTGTGCAGTCCTTCTCTATGCAGAACCACGCACAATTCTTCTACAGGATATACTATGTTGATCTCCTAAATCTGATTGAAAATATCCTATATAGATCATAAAGAATTATTTAAAAATAGTAATAGAAAATCTTGTTTCCTTTGATTTGTAATCTCTTAGAAATAAGCCATAAGGGCTTCCTCACAGATTTGCTTCTTTGGAAAGATTAATTTCTAACCAAAGTTCACCAAAATATTGAACTCTGACTTGTGTTTGGAATTTCTTTCTCAGAAGAAAGGAAAACACATCATATGATGCTGAATATGAGTGGAATATAGTATTTCTATATATAATTAATACACCATTCTTCTCTCCTAAGTATTTTAATACACGCTGTGTCAAATATGTTGTTCACAATGGATTTTTGTTAAATACAAGCTTCTTTTCATACAGATATTGGCTCCATTAACATGGTTTCTTCAAGCTCATGTCTATGTTTTAAATCCTGGAATTGACACCAACTGTCTATTTTGACACTTGTTCGTTAGTTTTCTCTCAATGGAAGTATTCTCCTTCTTTCAGCTGTTGTAGCAATTTTATATTTCACAAAGTCTCCTTACAAGACGCTGCTGAACATTTTCCCCAGTTTTGGAGAACCAGATAATGACTGCCCAAAGTGCTTCACAGCTCCATCAGAGCAACTCACCATTTTTACCAGTCCATAGTCAAAAAGCGAAAGCTTCAGTCTGAGTCCTTGAAAGTTCTTTTCATTTTAAATCGGAATCAATTTTTTCTGTATATCAAGACTTCATGGTCATGACTGTTAATCCAAGCCATACTTCCCTTTGCTAACCTAAAGCAAGCTAATCACGTCTGACCTGACCGATTTAGATGTGCCTTTACTTTCACGAGCTTGAGTATCTGCTCGTGTGTGTAAAGGATGTGTGGATGTGCTATCTTAGCAGCAATCACAAGTTAAAAAAACACTGTCATCTTAAGTTAATTCTTGTAATTTTTCTATTATTCCAGACACACAGCCAAGAGATTTCTTTTCCTAAAGACTGGCAAAGCAGGAAGGTGCCTTTTGTGACATGAACCTGCTGTGCTCCTGGGGTGCTCATTTGGAACCTCTCTAGAAAGATGATACTAGCTTTCTGCAAATCCTCTCTTTGCTAATGCCTTCCCTATTGAGAGCCCTTGCCTACCACTAGTTCTTTATTGTCAGGATGAGAAAACTGAAGGGATGGTGCAGGTGAAGTAAAGCATTTGTGTTGTGTGGCAGTGATGGTGTCCATAGTGGCTCTTGACAATCTACTGGCCATTTCTTTGTTTTGGGATGAAGCTATAGGAGAAAGAATGTATTACTTTGACAGTGTTCTTAGTTGTGATAGGTGGTGTGAAAAGGCATTTTGGGAGAAAATGCTTTCCTCACAGACCTTCCAAATACATAAGACACATAAATATTAGGAAAAAAGGTTTAATACAAGTTTCTTGGCTGCTTGCTTGCTTAGGGAGTTGAGATACACAGAAATTAAGTGATTTGTTTCAGACATGCAATGCCTGCGAAAACTTGGCACTAAACACAGCTTTTCTCCCACACTAGCACAGGACCATTTTTCTCTGACTGCCAGTGGGCTCTGGCAGCAATGTCAGGGATCCCTTCATTTCAGAGGGAGCACACCAGTATGCAGGAGAGGAATATTTACCTCATTAAATTTTGTGCAGAGTTGATATAGCTGACACAATTAATCTCCATTAACCAGCAACCTGGTATGTCCCCAAAACCTGCTTAGGAGTGCCAGTAAAGGATAAGAAGAACTGGAAGGGCAAAAAGAATGGGAAAATCAAGAAGTGACAAATGCATCTGCCTTCTTGAGTACTGAGTCACATTCTTAGTGTACAGTACATTCAGTAGACGTGTTCTTACAGTAATGGCCACCCCACAGGAAGTAAGCATATTTATGAGAAATTGCAACAATATGGGCATTATTATTGAATATTTTTTTTATCAAAGCATCCTCCTTATGGCTGTTTTACCAGGACAGCTCAGTATTTTCCTAAGATAACTATTCAAAAGTCAATATATTCCCAGTCTAAAAGAGAAAAACCCACAAAGATATAAAGGAGAGAAATGTGGAATCTTTAAATGCTAACTGTGATGAAGGCAGCATGTTTTTTTACATTTAACGCACTGTTAATACCAAATGAACATGAGGTTTTGCTTCTTAGTGTCCTAAACAGCAAAGATGAGTCGCTGACAATGATGGCAATGCTAGCCTGAATTTTCTTTTTAGCCTTGGCAGAGAAAGGTTCAGATTAAAATTCTCCATATAAACATCAGACAGTTTTAGTAACTTTTTCTGGACTCTCTGACCCAGACAATGCCTTGCGAGATAACTATCCTGTTCTCAGAAGGGAGCAAGATTTCATGCTAGGCAGCCAGTCCCCTCAGGTCAATTCCTTGTGCATGCCTGGGGTGCCGTATTGTGTTCTTGCAGGCTGTTTTAAGAATTCTGTGCACAATACACAAGCCCCGATAGATGCTATGTGCATTGTTTCTTTTATACTGGCAGAGTACTAGTAGATTTCTGTAAGAAAAATAGTTAAATGAGCTACTGTGAATCCCAGCAGAAGACTGATAAATGAAAAGGCACAGTTCTGTAAGTGCTATATGCTGGATTCTGAGAAAGGGATTACCAATGTATTAATCAAATTAAAAGTGGATAGATTTTATTTATTTGTGGTTATCCTCAACTGGTGAGCACCTGCAGACAGCAGACTGAGGGAGAGAGGGGGGACATACAGGTTTAATTATTTTTCTGTTTATGCCTCCATTAGTGGAAGAAAATCCTTTTGGCTGTATTATCTGCCCATGTTCCACATTCATGGTGTCAAAATATTTGTTTATGTATAACAGATTAGTGAAACAGTGGACTAAATAGAGTGCTTTGTTTCCTAGCACTAAGTTGAAACACAAAGGATGTTGCCAGCTGTCATAATCAGTGTTTTTCAAGTGAGGCAGGGACATTTGACAGTAAAGCTGATTGAAGTGCGATCCTGCAAGAGTGCCCTGTATCTTGCAGTACTCAGCTCATAGGTTGTGTGATGTTGTCCCAAGTATGCTCTATGCATTCTAGGACACACTTCTTGCCCAGCAGACTTCATGGAATGCAACTGTGGATGGTGGAGCTTTTGTTGCATATTAGGTTTCCAGTAATCAGGTTTCCAGTATCCAAGTATTCTTTTTATATCATTCCGAACTCCATCTCCTGTAAAATATTTTGGGAACATCCTTGTAAAACTTCCTTCAGCTCATTATTGACTGTAAAGAGTGCTGAAATGGTTTATTCATGATTACAGTGGATAGCTGGGTGCAGCTGTCATCCTACAAAAAGACCGCCCTGGTAACACCAATCAACAAGCAGAGTAAGACAGTACAAATATAACTGAAACCTTCTAAATATTGTTATTCCATTCTGCAAAACCATTGATTTTCAGTTTTCCTTCCATAGTGGAATCTGAGAAAGAGCTTACATGACAAGGGAGCTGTGAGAATAAATAATTAAAATGAGTTATTAGTTCAGCATCATTTATTGGGAAAAGAGAATCACTGTGCAAAATACCAAACATTGGATTCATCTTGCTGTCTTCAGCTGACAATGAACAATGACCAAAGCTACGATTTGTATCAGGATTTACTATAGCAGTAGGGGGAACTTCTGGATAGGAAACCAGTTTATCCTTACAATTGTATACAGTGGCAACGCTGCAAAGACATGCAACTGATAGCAGAGTTGAGCTCTGAGATCAGCACAAAAGTCAGTTTGCACTTTTTTCAGACCTCATAAACATAGCCACAGAGAAGATATGGCAGAAAATGTATTCTGGGCAACAGCCAGTGCAGAAATGCAGCTGATATTCTGTGATGTCATCTGGAAACCAACTTTTATAGGGAAAGGGATAGAGAGAAGGTTTGAAATAAAACCACTACACACCTTACCCAAGAGTGATGTATAAATGCAGGCTTTGAATTCAGATGATCCATATTACTGTTTACAATTCCTTCTAATACAGTCACAATACAGCATTAGAAAACAGAATAAAATGGAGAACAGCACTGGGTGGACTTGCCTTTTCAACACCATACACGGAGTGGTGACACAGCAGTCATGAAAAAGTGTTGAAACAGTGGATCACTTTCAGTATATTTTCTGTGACTCATTTCCTTAAACTCAAAACTGACAAAGATATGTCCAACCCCTTGTGTCAATGGCTTCCAGTTGCAGTCTATGCACTCAGTGCATTGCAGGCTTTGCAGCACTGAATGGGCATGTAACTTTATTATAAAACAAACCTGAATTCATTTTTACCACATGTATATCACCTAAAACAGAGAGCTAACTCTGTTAGCTGTTTCAGAACTTCCATAGTTCTGAAAACAAGAATGAATTTGGATCTATTTTTATTGTTTACTTCCATGGCTAGACAATGATCTTGTGTAACGCTTAACACACATGTAATACATACTCTGAAACAGGTACTTTTCCAGTTTAATTTTAACTTGCTGTCCAAATATTTTCAGAAAAAAACCTCTTCTGGCCACAGACCTCAAGGGGTTTTGTGTCCTGAATCTCTGCAAATTCATGTCCACATATAGGAGGCTTTGTAATTTCTGTATGTAACCAGGAAAGCTGGCTGCCATGTACCTCACAATGAAATATGACTGGATTCATTCTTTGCTGCTTTGTCTTACAACTGCAGATGAGTATACTTTGTATGGCAGCAGTACACAGATGTTGTTACAGAGATTAATACACATTATTAATCTTTTACACAATGTTATGAAATTTAATTACTGAATAGCTCTGCATATACAGTAAAAGCACAAGTCTGAATGCATAAGTATTTTTATCAACTCCTCTAACAGTATAAAAAAGCATTTTAAATGATGATGTTCTGCCTTTCTATTACTTTTGTAAATAGATCAGATCAGTTTTTGAGGACACTGACAGTAGCCTCTTCCAATGATATCTAACAGAACTAGCTAGAAAGGCTGTTTTTTCTGTGTATGGAGATATATCTGTTTATATAGAAATTACCTGAATAATTTAATACAGTATGACCTAATCTCAATAGTAATAATCCTATAAAATTTGTGTATTCTTCAGGTTTTGTTTATTCAGTTTCTAATTTTGATAGAGTATGCTCTTGCTATCTTAGTAACACCAAGAATCTGTACAAAATTAAGTGGCATCATTAAAAATGAAAATGGTCTGCTGCTTTTTATATATATTCATTCTTTAGATAGCATTTGGACAAATTCTGCTTGCCTCTGGCTTTCCAGTTCTGTCAGTAGCACACTACAGGTGTCACTGTGTAAATGAAGGAGGGCTGAAAGAGAAGAGACTAGATGAAAATTCTTTCTTCATGACCGAACAGTGGTATGGGGGATCTCCTCATATAAGGTCCTCCCCTATCCCTGTGAACCACTGGCAGGCAGGCACACAAGAAGGTCAGTGAACTGCTGCTGTATTTATACTGAAAATCAGTTCTTGGAAAGAACTGTTTGGAGATACTTTCCCTGACCATGTATCTTACTAGTTGTGGCCAGTTTGTGCTTAATATTTGCTTTTACCATAAAGACAATGCAAAATGTATCAAGGTAGTATGTATCAGATTGTTTTCATCAAATTATACAATAAACTACTTGAGTAACTTTCTATTATTTTTATTTTTCCCCTGAGAGTCACATTTTCTAGTAGCTAAGTTGTCAGACAAGCATGCTACTGAATGTAGTGCTTGACCACAAGGAGGTCTCTAAAGGAAGATGTAGGAATCTTCATTGTTAAATAAAGTATTTTATAAAACATGAAGCACACTTGGAACTTCTGGAGTTCATCTGTAAGTTGCATAAGGCTTCTTAGCTTTCTCCTTCAACTGAAAGGGGAATGAGACACATACAGATATTCCATCACTGTGGGTATGAGATTATCCAAGATTATGACTCTATAACGTCAATTTACCACAGTGCTGCATGTCGTGCTACCAAGTACAAATACAAATCATGAAAAACATCTGTAAGTCCCTATAAGCAATTTGTCAGAATACTTTAAAGTGCATGTATAATAAATGAAGAACACATGTTTCATAGGAGCCAAATGAAACTAGAGCTGTACCAAATGCTTTGCCAGAGACTTGAACAGCTGTGGACATCACCTCTTCCTCCCTCCATCCAGCTTTAAAAGGCACTGTTTTCTTTTTAGCTTCACAGGTGATGCTTACAATACTGTCAGTCTTCCTGAAAGACAAGTTGCCCAAAATATCTCTGCAGACCATTTCCATCTCCTTAAATGCTGTCTTATGATTTTCATTTTAGGTATTTGGCACTTTCTGCTACATTACAAAGGGTCCACACTGCACCATCCTTGCCAGCTTCTCAAAAGACATCAAACACCTACCATTACTTATGAAAAAGTGTCATGTTACATACTGTATAGCATTTTCTGTCTGCAAGCTACAGATAAGAGATGGCAAGTTTGTTCATTTACTATCCTGTTCAGGGTGCGTGCACACAAACACACCCACAGATACACATCCTTCAAGGTTCTAAAGAGGTTTGTCTAACTTCCCTGAGCTTGATGCCTCAATGCCTCAACAAGATTTCTACTTCAGAATATAAGATGGCAACTCCAAAGTCATTTTGCTATTATGTTTTGCATCTCAGATTAAGGTCACTGTTTTAGTGTTACTCAAAATGATACATTTCTTTACACAGAGAAAACCTTAGCAATCAATTCTTCTCCTCCATAGTATCAACTGAATACAGCCACTTCCATGCAAAACCAGGGCACACAGTTTAATTATCTCTCTAGTCTTCCTACTCCACCACTGTTTGCTTTGCTTCTCAAATAAGAGCTTCCTACTTCTCTCATTCCTGTTTCAGATCTAGTTCTGATAATGATAGTCAGTGGGAGTGGGAGATGGCTTTTTTAATTAAATCTCCAAATATTAATTCCCAAACTCTTCAGTGTCTACAGTGATTTGCCAAACCTGAGGAAGGAGCAACAACTTTTTAACTTGACAACTCTGTGATATAAAACATATTGCTACTGAATTTTGAGTAACCTTTCAAAATACCAGTGTTATATTTAATGAATTATAAATGTTCTATTACTCATGTCAATTTAATACTGATAGATATTACTCTGTTGATAGGTATTACTCAAGTCAATCTAATAGAACAATTGTAATATACATAAGAAATTTATAGTTTTACTTTATCTGCTTGAAAAAGTAGCAGGAAAGTAAAATACTAACTTCAGCACTGAACATATGCAATCACTATTGTATGTTAAAAAAACACAACCTGCTGATTATAAAGTAGCTTAAATAGCCCCAAGTGTCCCTGAAAAGCTACTGTATGCTCTGTAAAAGCTGAATAATCCTCCCCATGTCAGAAAGTGACTCTTCAGCTGTTCAGGATCACAAGCTGATATGCTACCACTCGTAAAAAAAAAAAGAAGATTAAAACCACAAGAACATACAGTTAGGTATGGATCACTGCGGTGTTATTGGAATTAATCTGCAAGAGCTGACAACATTGAAACAAATCTAGCAGGAAAGATTCGAGGAACTGTAGCTTTTACTTAAAACCAAACCACAAAGAGCACAGCAAATTCACATCAAAATAAGTTCAATGGGAATATGAAATTTTTACATATTTGGCTCATTTTTCTTATTTTACAAAGATAACTGGAAAAAAAGGAGTATGTTCAAACACACTTTCTATTTCGATACATACTGAATGCAATAGTCATGTAACACCTGAAGTGCAAATCATTATTGCTCAGTGATCTGGATAAAATACTTTAACATATCTATGAAGGCACATTGATAGAAGAAAAGATGTTTCAGTCATCTGTGGTTGTCTTAATCATCAAAATAGGGGAATTCACTTTGGCCCCTGTGCTTAGAAAAATATGAACTTGACTTTCAAAATCACATTATCTTTAATGTGTAGTCTTAGCATTTACATGGTAGTTTCTTCCCATTCAAGCTCCACATCACCTATAAAAGAAACAGACACATTTCATTAACTTATCTAGTAAATAAATAGTGATTAATGGCAGATAACTGCTTTGGCTGAATTTAAAGGATCTTGCAGGGTAAAATGTGGAAAGCTTAAGCAATGACTATTTCTATTAGTGAGACTGAAGAGTAACAAAATGCTAGAAATTTACACTACTGAAGCCAAAACCCAATGTCAAAGTATTTTTTTCTGCTTCTTCATTTGGACAGTCAATGCACCTGCTATGAAAAAATAATTTTGAGACAATCTGTAGCTCCTTACCTTCCATGGCATCCAGAGAGTCCATCTTTTGCAGCGCTGAATAATTTACAAAACATACGGGCTGACTACTTCTCTTGATTGTCAACAGATCCAATACACATTGGTGCAAAAATATGTATTGTGCCTGCGAGACACGAATTTAAAGACATTTGATTAAAAGAAAAATGTACTTCTAATACAAAAAACTTTTAAATTTTCCATATAACATCACGATGTTCTCAAAGTAACTGCAGTTTAACTCAGCAATCTCAATACCTGACTATGTCGCATATGCCTGATCTGATCATTACAAGGTATACTGCATTAAAACTTCTCAAACCATGTTAATTCTTATGCCCAGTAAAGATATATGAAATTAGACTAATCATAAGTGAGACTAATAGGCTATTCCATCATTTTCTGTAAAGTTTTGTTTTATGAAAATACATTTGATTGCTTTTTGCCACTAGACCGAAGAAAATGAACCACATGAATGCAATATTTAGATGAGAAAATTTCTTTCTAGTATAGAGAAAACCAGCAGGGTGCACTCAAATGCAAAAGTTCATGTAATTCTAAATCTATGTGTTGTAGGAGCATATCCCACTGCTAAGAGCAAAAAAAAACCCATATTACTTTTAGTGATATTTCTTGAACTGTAGGATCATTTTTAACTGACTATAATGCAAAGAGTAGGCATCTGAAGTTAATTGCATACTTCCAAGGACATAAAGTAACTCTGGGTTATGATTGCTGAAAAAAGAAAACCAAAATAAGGCAGTATAAGAATGAAACAGAGAATGAAAACAGATAGCAGGAAAGTATGTATAGGCTGAAAATGAGCCAGATCACAGACTTGTCTGAATTGAAAGAAACCTCTTGAGATCATCATGTGCAACCTCCCCACTGCTCAAGCCGCGTCAGCTGAAGCATGGTGTCCAGGACCTTATCCAGGTGGGTTTCCAATACCTCCACAGATGGAGATGACCAAAATAACTTCATTTCCCTGGCTTTTGCACGGGTAAATGCATTAGTGTAATTTTTCCACTCAAAAATTACTATTTTGTTTCAGAAATGCCATCAATTTTCAATTTAAGTGTCTCAGATTTACAACAGAAATTTGCTTACAAGGGTATGTTTCAGGGCGACAGCTCTAGAGCCATGGGTATTGAAGCAGATTTTCACAGGCCCCTGAAGTACAAAGTATTTCATTATATTACACTTTTTAACAGCTTGTTTACTAAGCTATAGCATGGCATTGTTTCAAAGTAGCCTTTGTACTTAACTTGGCAAGATGATAAATGGATCCACTAGACAATTATGGATTTCTAGAACAAAGGTCTTAAATTTCAGTGGCGTTAAGATTGCTTATTCCAGTTCAGAAGGCAGATTCTGAAAGCTCCATCATCTCTTGCATTAATTTGTCTACTTGTGAGTATTTAGCAATAAGAATCTTTCTGGGTTTGCTAGGGGAGAGTGGAGCATACATACGTGGGGTATACATGTGTGACAAGTTATTCTCCCAGTTAGAATTAATGACATTCTTAATTATTTGAAAGTTTTTTTTTATGTCTGAAAGACATTAGATTTTCCTCCAGACTTTGCCTTATTTTCAAATTATTCTATTCCTAGTAGAAAATGCAAAACAATGAAAAAAAGTATTCCCAGAATTTATCATCACAGGAAAGTCCTGGCACTTGTTTGGCTGCAACAAGACTTCAAACAGAAAAACTGAAAGCAGCTGGTAATCAGGCTGCATCATACAAGAAACAGCATGACACAGTATCACCAGAAGGTCTCACAAAGTCCTCTGAAGTGCAGTTGCTGAAGATGAAGTAAAGATATAGATAAATATATAAATA
>WYDI02014011.1:0-38104 GCA_009867235.2 Psittacus erithacus | reverse complement strand
ATAACTCTTACCAGATTCTGTACCATACACATTCTTTCACTTCTTAACTCAGCTACAAGTCCATAGATATCCACAAAATCATGGTCATTTACATGTTGGGTTAAATGGTCAAGTGCAATATAAACACCTGTTCTTCCAACACCAGCACTGTAAACACAATACACAAGATAAAAAAAAGCTGGGTTTGTTGGCTTTTTTAGCATAAAATACTTTCTTAGAATATTCTGGTTAAATTAAGCTTAAGTGTGAAAAGAAAACTTCAGAAAAATAAATCTTTTTCAGTATTTAATTGTGTCTCCTTTCCAAATGGGATCAAGTGAAATCTGGATTTGTGCCATATTCTGATTTTCATTTTGCAAGGGGTTGCACCTGACAAACGACATATGACTAAACCAAACCTTTATAAATGGAAAAATGGTTCTTCAACTTTTCTGTGAATTTTCTAGAGCTCACTAATTCAAAGAAAAAGATATCACAAGATTTTGTGAAATCATACTTTGCTTCCGTGATGCTTTTGGCATTTGAGACAAAACAACATGGGATTTTCTCAAAATTGCTATCAGTGTAGTAACTCTGCAATCAGTGTAATAAATGGAGAGTATATCATTGCAGATAATCAGGAAATGTACAGCAAAACTCTCTTGAACCTGCAAGTTCTGATGAGCTGAAAGTAATGAATGAGTTTTCTGAACATAAGAATACATTATGGCACTTTATAACCATCAGGAATTTGAGCACAGGTGAGGTATCTGGCCCGTGCTGGCCCCTTTAAGTAACTGTGTTGTGAAAAGCGGATAGGATTCACTGCAGAGTGGCCCCAGGGAATATTAAGTGTCCTCAAAACAACAAACCCCATGGTTTTCTCCAGTAATAGTCTCCCTGGCCCCTGCAGTAGAGGGAAATGTCAAGCTGTCAGTGACAACCATACCAAATAAAATGAAGGTTTATCTCCCATAGTGGGTGCACCTGTAAGACACTGAGGACAAATAAAAAGAATTCCTCTATGCATTATAAACTGGATAGTTAGGGAAGAGATTTGTGGCACCAAACACATCTTTTCCTTCCACATATTTTCAGACTTATGCTAAGTGACAATGAGGCAAAGAATTAATTGCAGACCTCTGAGTCCAGATTGCTATTTTGGAGTGTGCCCACTCATTCAGTGGGAACTCAGACCTGCATATGAAACACAGGCACACTCACCACTTTTGTGAAGACTTGGTCTTCCCCACACACTTTTTGAAAAGCACTATAAGGGTGTTGAGTATGACCAGTGGGAACCATGACAGCTGAACAACTCTAACCACCAGACTACTCATTTAAGAGCCTAAATATAGATTTTAGCTGTTTACAGGCATCCAAGTTTGAAGTCTGGCATATGCAAACCTTTTTTTCCTATTTGTCATTCTCTGTGGCTCCCAAATAGTTTCTTCTTTTTGATGTAACATGTACATTTTGAATACATTTTTAAAACTTATTTCTTAGGAAGGGCTATAATTATAACAGAAGTAATTAAACACAACATGTCATTCCTCTTCTTATGATAAAAGGAAAATTGAGAAAAATCTAGCAATACCTTATGGGAATTGTTGAAGTAACTGTTTCACTGACATCACCTCAATGGGTTTTTCACAAACAGAAAAATAGACATGCTTTGACATTTTAATTTCTAGAAAGGACTAAGGAGCTCTGCTAAACAAACCTTTCACTGCTGTCCATACTCAAACCATAACTGTGTACTCAGTTTTCATTGTCTCCTGGCAACTTCCCTAAGCATTAATATGCATTTGAAATTCTAAGACACTAAATGATGATTTGGTGAATATGCTTACCTGCAGTGAACCACCATTGGTGCATTATCATGTGCTCGGCTCGCACGGATAAGTTTTACAAAATGAATAATTGGTGCAGTAGTCTCAGGGACTCCATGTTCTGGCCAAGAAGTGAAGTTACACTGTCGCACCATCATGCAGTCTCCATGCTGAAGAATGTAAGATAAGGCAGTTTTTGCAGAAGAAATGTGACAGAAGGTACATACAGTAAGCTACATGTAACCTTCTCAGCAATTTAATATGAAAAAGGAAGGCCAGAATAGCAAAATTGTAAGAGGTACATTTATCAAGGGATAATTTGTGTTTCATGGGTCTGATGGCAGGTCTTTTGAGAGATGGCATCAAGTCCATCTTTCAAGGAAGTATTAATGACTTCAGGAGTCACTCTCCATTTGACTTCAGTCACTGTATCAATGTAATTTGTAGATTACCCACTGAGGCTTCTATGGCTCAGTTAGAAGTTCAGTTAATTGGGATGACAAATTTATTTAGGAGAAAGCAACCATTCTATGGCTGATCTAATGTAGTGAAGGCTAACACACATACACTGGTAAACACAGCTATATTTTCTAAGTGTTTGATACCCTTTCAGTGAGAGTAGCAGCAACAGTGACTCAAAGAAAAGAGCAGGTTATGATCTGATATCTAAATTAACTATGAAGGACAAAAGAATAAAAGCACAGGATCATGCCAAAGGCCTGTCTAGACCAACAAAACATGACAAAAATGTATCTAGTTCCACAGAATACCACTGCCATTCTTAATAGCTTGTGACTTTTGAACTGCCTCAGTCAAGAGATGGTGTCTCAAAATTTAATAGTAGTTGTCAGAATTTTCTTATACTAATTTCTCCAGATTTTATGAAGCCCTAGAAGACTGTAGTATTCACAGTATCTCGCAGCAAGGAGTACCACAGTTGCAACTGTTGTGTAATGAACCACTTCCTTTTTTTCATTTTGAACCAACCACTCTTTCTTTTCATATTGCAGGAAAAGCTGAACAACTGTAAACAATTATATGGATCAACTACTGTGAGTCTATATTTTTAAAATTGCTAAGCATAAAACCAAAAGAGAAATTACTCTGGACACAATATGGCAATAATTGTGAATGATTTGCCTCACAAATGCCTTTTACCTTCATTGGAAGATCATCAAGACTCTACCCATTTGTGAATGGAAGATGAAGTACAATCTTGAAGCCTAAAATCTTAAAATCTACATCTTAAAGTATGGCACATTCAATGACATGCTTATAAAAGACATCATAGATTTTTGTGTAGCATAGTTCAGCTATAGTAAATGGATCACTTAGTTCAGGTTTTCTCTTTTCCTTTTTCCTTTCTCCTCTCCTCCCTGCCTCACCCTGGTTAACACAGGTGACTTCACATTTTGCTGGCATGCATTTTTACTGTAAATAGTTCCTCTTCTGGTCTTGTTTACTCTATGCCTTGTTTTAGCTGAAAAAAAGTTTATCGTCTCTCATTTTAAAATGTTCAGTTGTCCTGTACTATGTGCACAACATATCCTTATGGGGTGACTACTAAGGCAAACCCCTTTGTCATGTGCACATGCCACAGGATGGCAATGCATGTATTTGGATAGCCAACTTCAGGTCCTAGTATACATCTGAACTACATACAACACAGGTCAGTGTTGGGAGTGAAAAAGAAGGCTAACTTCATTGTGATTCATCATGCCCAGATTGCTTGCTGAGCCTACCTGCTGGTCTGACTTAATGCTGGGTGCCAATTTTTCCAGAGTGGAAACTAGTTGTGGATCGTGGCAAGGATGAACATCTATGCTGTGCCCCCCAACCCCCTTCCCAGGACATGGAGTGGGAGTAATACTGATGATTCTCTTTTATACTGGGTGAATCTTCTGGGGGTGGAGGCCAATACGTCTGGTGGTACAATGCAAAACAGCTGCACTGTACCAGAGAATCTTGCCCTTTAATCTGAGATGGATACACTCAAAGGGATTTGTCTGATCCTAGAATGGTTAGGATTACTCCTTTCGAGAAGAGACAACTGAGGTGTCCAAACAGAAATTTCACCTCCCACCAGACCAGAGGTTCAGTAACCTTGACAGGCCCTTCACAGCATGTGGGACAAAAATCTGAGCTCTTTGTGACAGAAAATGGGACAATTCTCAAGAAAAAGAAACTAAACCAAACCAGAACCAAATAGGAATGAAAACAAAATGCAGGAAAACCAGGCAGTACAGTGCATACACATTAACAGATTAAAAGAACACTGAGGGGTAGTTGGGTGGGATGGAGCACATTTTATGTTCTTTGAGGTGTTGGATGGGTTTTATTCAATTGCCTTCCAGTTCTGGCTTACCCTTTCAATTTTTAGATCTCTGATGGTCCAGTCTATTTGAATATCTTCCATCAGTTTAGTAATCACTATATCCCCAAACACAGTCACCGGCTTATTATCTTCTGGCCAGTACTGATGACATCTTATCTGCAGGGAGATGATGACTAATTAACAATGATCATATTATAATCCTGACAGAAACTACATACAGAATTTCCAATTATTTCTAATTCTCAAACGCTGTTAATTTGTATAGTGGTAACTCACCCGTCCTTTTTCAAAACATTGTGTAAGCATTACAAGTGTTTTTGCTCTTGTCTCCCACACCATTCTCCAGAAATCACCCACTGTTCCTGGTAATGGTCCTTGAGTTGCAATAAACTCATTTGGACATAAATAACCCTAAGAAAAAGAAAATATTTAATACAGAAGTTGTGAAGGAAGAAAAAAGTTTGCATGTGACTCATAGTTGTGCCTGCAGCTACCACACCTAAGACTAAAACCTTGTCAGACACACTGAATGAATTGGCATGGGCCTGGCTAATCACTGCATGGCAGGTGGCCTTGGCAACCTAAGGAAGTAATGGCATTTTCTCCACCACACAGATAAATTATGAACCAACGGTCTAATAAAGTTTGGGAAACACCATTCCGATACAAATTCATTTAGCAGAGAAATTACAGGGACATCAGATCAGTAATTCCCATTTAAATATATCCAAGCCTTCCTATTAACCAGGACATAGTCTTACTGCAGATTTACCCAGAGGCCACCAAGAACTATGTCAGGATGTGGCCAACAAAGTAAATAGCATTAAGGAGCAGTGAAGCCAGGGAAGCAATTAAGGAGTGGTCTGAGAGTAGTGCAAGCTATACACCACACTGATGACCTTGTCCTTCCAGTGATCACCACAAATCTGCTGTAACTTAGGCATGAAGCTTACTCAAACAAACAGTCTAAGAGAAAAGGTCTTCAAGAAACCTACTGTACAGCTTGGCTTTTATTTTAGTGTTAGCTTCTGCCGTTTAGCTCATTTATAAATTAACGTAAATCTTGGGGAGAAGGAAGTTTGTTGAACAAAATCAATGTAAATGCTGTCAGTGCATGGGTTCTCATGGATCTGTTTCTACAAAGAAACAGGAACTGCTACGTACTACAGAAAGTCTAAAATAATGACAATAGCAGTACCAGCAATAAATCTATGCTGCAGAGCTAGCTGTCTATAATATCACAGAGTTCTGCCTATTGCTGAAAACAACTGACACAGGGGTTTATAGAACCACCAAAGTTCCTTGTTGGCATTATAGCCTTATAATTCACAGCTGCCTGTTACTTACTCCATCTATAATATGGAGAACAGGTGGCAGTGAGAAACTATGTTAATCCTTCCTAGTTTAAGAGTGAGGTGAGAAACTATAATTCAGGCATGCAAAGCTCATGGTTCAGTTACTGACTTTTTGTGGTTTAACCAATGAAAACAAAAGTAGAAGCCAAGTTCCCATTTGTTAAAACTATATACAAGGCCTCTTTTTCCCTTTCTTTATAGGCACGCGTATGTACATTCACCTAACTAGTTATGTAAACACACACACACATATATTTACAGCTATATGCATTTATATATACATCCACAAATACGGAAAATGAGAGCATATGAAGGGCAAAGCTTTAGCCCTGAGATATGGTAACATTACAGTTGTCTATTCACTGATGAGCGGTGATCTAAAGTCAGCATGCAGCAAGACGCCTGTATGCAATAAACACATGCAAAATCTCAGCAGGGCATGCTCTCTGCAGCTCGCTTTTTCTGCAGCTTGCTTTTGCTGCAGCTTTTTTGGAAGCTGCTGTTGTTGTTCCCTGCCTAAGCCTTGGCATGTCAGTTAGTGACAGGAAGGGTAAAGACTAGGCCACACTCCAACCTGTCTGGTCTCCTCAATGATTCTGTGTATAGTCCCAACACCAACTAACAATGTGTTACGGCTCTTCCTACCTCCTAACTGTCAGAAGTAGGACATTCTATGTAAAGCGAATAGACAGCTTTTGCTAATTACAGAGGAAGATGTCAGCTCTATTGCTTATTCTCTGTGAATGTCTCTTAGTTACCTGGAAATAACTATTTCTACTTGCCATTGTGTCATCTGTTTAGACTACAGTCTGCATGTCTAGCTATACATTTGAATAGTGTTTACTGCACATCAAGTCTTGATTGCATGTGAGACCACCAGCCACTACTACAATAAATTAAAAGCATAATTATGTCACTCTTGAAGCTTCAGCAGGATGAAAATGAGATAAAAATATAGATGAAGAATCTACGGAGAAGACAATTAGAAAATGGAAGGTCTAGGAAGAAAGCTGAGGATGAGAAATACAATATTAGTTTATTCTTCAGGCAGCCTATTTGCATTTTACTCCATAGAATCATAGAATAGTTAGGGTTGGAAAGGACCTTAAGATCATCTAGTTCCAACCCCCCTGGCATGGGCAGGGACACCTCACACTAAACCAGGTCACCCAAGGCTCTGTCCAACCTGGCCTTGAACACCACTAGGGATGGAGCATTCACAGCTTCCTTGGGCAACCCATTCCAGTGCCTCACCATCCTTACAGTAAAAAACTTCCTCCTTATATGCAATCTAAATTTCCCCTGTTTTACTGTTTTAAGTTTTAACCCATTATAACTTTCACAAAATAATGAGGACATACCAATACTGATCACCAAAATTACTACCTATTTCTATGAAACTTTTCAGTTCAGTTATGTTTACATTGCCCTCTTCATATTCCAGCTCCCAAACCAAGAGATCAAATAATGCCTGACTAAACAAGTGACCTCAGTGGGAGTTTCACTCTTGTCTTTAACGATAATGGTATGAGACAACTTATAAAAACTAATTTGCTGGACACAGTTTTGATTATCACTGAAAATCATTGCTTAGCAATGAAAACGGGATAATTGTATTTTGAACTACTCATGTTCAATGCTGCAGAAGTGACTTGATCAATACCATGGCTGTAGTAGCTGTAGTGAATGCAATTAAAATTAGAATCCTGTTCTTCTTGCAAGTGATTTTTTGACTCTCTATTCTACCATAAAACAAATACAGTAAAAATGTGAGAGACTTTCTACTTACAGAAACGTAGCTGGCATTAATGTAGTCAGAACCAGGAATACCAGCATCAGGCATCAGCTTTACTCTGTTGTTATTATCTATCATGGAAATAAAGTCTAGTTAACTAACAGATTTGTTCCAAAAAAACACTGACATGTAACAAGTGTTCCTGGAGTGCTAAGACATCAAAAATACTGTTATTGTTGCTAACTAACAATACTTGACATAGTAGAACACTAATTACAAAGGGAATTCAAACAATTTCCATTTTTTGTACTGTGATCCTTTAATGTTCCAGACATACTTTAATAAAATACTTTTAATTAAAATCATGAACATGCCAAAATCTCCAATCTGATGTATGTATGGGAGAATCCTCTGCCTAAAGGCAGCCATGCTGTTCTAACACAGATAATCTCCGTGTGAATCAGACAGCAGGGTCCAGGATCTGTCAGTCTTTCCTACATACTTGCTGCCCAGGTAATAGATTTGAGCCAGATCTTGGCACTTTTACATTCTTTTACATAAGGTAAGGTCATTATTACAGAAAAAAAATAATGGTTGAGGGTTTCTGATTTGAGCCTACAGTACATATGCAGAAATGAGAAAACCCAGGAAAGATGTCATGTGAATAGGCAAATGTTGAAACCAAACTTTTCAAAGTTTGATGTTTGGCCCTCAGCTTAGAAAAAAAAAAAAGAATACAATGTTAAAGTTTTATGACCCTTATCTGTTTATATTTCATAAATAAATTTTTAGTGACTGTAACTTGGAGTATATCTTGAACAAGGCAATAGATAGCAGGAACAGCTGCTCTGAAAAGTTAATAGCACAGAATGTAGCATTATTAACCAAGGAATGCCATGCTCCTCATCTCACATCACAGCTAATGCCTAAAATAATAATGACATTTCTTGTCTTATTAACTGAAAAATGAAGCAGTGTTGAGTACAGAGAGACAGACTCCCGTCTCCTGTGATAAAATCTAGCCTTGGCTTATAAGTTATCATACAGTCACTCTGATCTTCTGTGGAGCCCCTGCACCATATGTATACATATCCACAAGAAAGCATATCCTGGCTCTTGAGATAGTTGAATGCACAAACGTGGATTTTACATGTTTAAAAAAATTACTTCTCACTAAAGAGAGGAAAAAAAAAAAAAAAGATGAGGAAGAATGTCAAAGAGTTTGAATTACAAAGCTAAGAAATTACTGAGGCTACAGTTTCTTGCACCTGCGTATTAAAGCTTGTGAGAGCAAGTTTAAAGCTACTTGCAAATAAAACTGTCTTTAAAAAAACACAGTGAAAAGATAGATTACTTGACTGAAAATTATTTCATAATATGGATATGACTGTACTGCCATTTCAAAGGCTGATCAAACAAATAGAGTTGCATTCCAAACATATACTGCATGATTGAAAGTAGAGAGCAAAACAGAGTTGATTGGTAAATACACATACATGGCTTTATGTTTGGGAAACGATTCTTAGACCTGTTCCAAGGCAGATCAGCATCAGTTGAAGCAAGGTCATCAAGAAACTTGGGAAGTTCCTGTAGAGGAATAAATGTTTGTTGGCATACCTTTGCATTTCACCTTCTGTGAATATAAAAAATGACACAATCATCCAATAAGAGGAAGAATTCTTTAGTTCTGCAACAGCGTGCATTTCTAGGAACAGCTGGAAGCATTACAGGGCATTCCACCTCACTGTCAACGCCAGTTATGCCAGCAGTATTAGATGCAGCACTGCAGACAATGCTAAGTTGAACAATTAAAGCTTACATGAACTTTCACCTTTACAAGTCAGGGTAAAGTCAGCCTCTCACCTTTTGTAGTTCCTTTCTTTTTTTTCATGAAGTCACATGCTTGGTTACCATGCCCTACTGACTCAGACTTACTCCTGAATAATGCCTTTTCCTGACTCCTGTAGCCTGGGAGAGTTCTTGCCACAGCATGAGAACTGACGAGAATTTAATTGAGACAACTGGCAATTAGCTATTGTTCATGGGACTGTTTGTGAAAAGGGTCGGAAGAGTTATTTTGGGCTGAACTGCAGTTTCATAACTGGTCATTAGTTCCATTACTGAAGGGCAGAGATGGATAAATCATTCATATTGAAGAACTTATTTGATGGGAGTGTTTGTGTGCATAAATAGGCGTAATTTCCAAAGCTGAGTAAAAGAGTGGATGGAGACAACTTCATAACTTGTTAATGGAGAAAACGCATTGATGTGATGATCTTGTGTGATAAGAGAATACACAGCTCAGAAAAGACAGAATTTAGCCAGAATTTTTAAGTTAATAACTACATGAACGGTAATAGATTTTTGCTTTTTCACAAATGTTATAGGCAAGTCTATTTCAACACCTAGCTAAGACACAAAAGCAGAGATCTACCTATTGCTTTGAAAAAGTACAATACAAAATTTTGCTGCTTGTGCTGAGTAATCCCTTCAAAATTTGTCTTTTAATATAAATAGTTAGTCTTTAGATGGGCTACTTCCAAAAGTAGGGCAGATTGCCCTACTATCAGATTCAATATTAATTATTTTTAAGTGGCTTTTTGCTCAGGTATTTGAGACAGATAAATAAAATTTAATGTGCAACTATTAGCAAATAAACAAACAAACAGATGAAAGAGGCAATGAAAAATGGAAAAAACAGAAGTATTTTTTATTTCAGTGTTTTTCTTTCATTGCTAATTCAAATATTTTGTCAGCTTTATTTGATGGGTTCAGATACTAAGAATAATTTAAGATAAACATTAGCAAAATGGGATAGTTTAAAAACTGATGTAATAAACTAAGTCAATAATTCATCTAATCTGGTATCCTATTTTTGTACAATGGATAATGCCTGACATATCAAAGAGAACTGAAAACCCTTGAACTGTATCATATGCAGTTTTATCCCATGAGAAATTTGTTTCTTTTTCACTATCTGATAAAAATCCTGTGGCCTGAAGCATGACTATGCCACTTCTCTAATTATATCCTTAATAATATAACTACAAGTGCTTCTGAACACGAGGCAAAAGATGATGTCACAGTGAAAGCAAAGGACTTTCAGACAAGGGACCTGACTTCTCTTCCTGGCTCTGACACGTACTTCCATGGGGAAAGACTCAGAGGAAGAATTACAGAGAATTAGATGCTCATCTGCCTTTGAAAATTAACAGGGGACTAGATCCCATCCATGCCCTTCAAAATCTCTCTAAGTAGCTATGTTTCCTAGGGATGAAAAATCTATGGTTATGTTCCTTCTAAAAAGAAAACTTCTGACTTAAAATCACCTTACACAGAATGGCTGATTTTACATTTATACCCATATATTAAAGAATTACGAAGCATAGTTAACAGACATGAAATAAATAAAAAACTAAATGAAGGATTGTAACATACTGTAGAAAAATGTATTTAAAGGCATTCTTTACATTTAAAATCTTGTCTTTCAATCAACCTCTGCAATACTCAAGGCAGAATACTCTTTTAACCAGTCAGTTGCCTCTGCCTTTTTTCTCAACAATCCCTTAGAGAAGTAAAGCCCCAGTACTACAACTGAAACTAGGGAATGATCTTATTTGTTCAAAAAAGAATTGCTTGCAAGACACAAGAGAGTGACTTCTGTGCATTCCTGTCAGGATTTGATAAAAACTGTAAAACACAGCTAAGGGTGGAGATGTTAAAATTCCTCTCATTCAGAAAGCTGAAACACTCCCACGAAGTATCTGTTATTGAATTTTGCATGAAGGAAAAACACAGATGAAATGCCTGCAGCATTTTGTGGGTGTTATGGGCCATGAGATTCCATATAATGTGTATGTCATGTGAACTTTAACTTGCCTCATTTGCCACACTTCTCTTAGTCTTAGCTTGTAGAGAAGGAAAAGAGAAGCAGATTATGGTATTTCTGTAATGATGTTTTTGTATCTGAACATGTGATCAGAAGCCCTGTACCAGTTCTCAGTCTAAATGAGTATTTTCAGAATTGGGGAAAGACTATTTGGATTCCCAGATTCAATAACAATTTGTCATAGAAGCCATTTTTCTTTGCAGATTCATAAAACTGAAAGAATTGACTCGCACCTTTTTTTACTATAGTAATCTCATGGTACTATGGTGGCACTTACTGTGAAACATTTACACAAGTATTTCTGTCTCAGTAATTTCACACTTACTAGAAAAACTATGATTTCTTTAATTTCTTTTCTGACAAGCAATAGATTCAGATCCATTCTAAGGCCCAGATTCTCTTTCCATCATGTCTACAGACAGGTCATGTTCACACATAGACAGAGACTGAACCCTGGAAATCTTCCAGGCACAGCAGCTTGGTCAATATAGCAAATTAAATGAGACCAGGAATATCCCTGGATTCCAAGACTAAGTGAAACAGAAAAAGCCAAATTTATCCTAGATAATTCCAAAACAGGTTTGTTGTCTACAAATGGCCTATTGTAAATGATCCCTAGACTACTTTACCTACCAAAACTTATCTTGGAATTGCCCAGGAAGACTGCTAGCTTAAACAAAATTCAAATCAGGGAATATGGTAACAGTTTATTAGTGTAAATTTTCATATTCTCATTTCCAGTTGCTGGTATACTTGAATTTACTAGTACAGAGAGGGCCAGAGAGCCCAAGCAAGCTCAGCACCATACTTGTAATTATGTGCTTCAGACATAATGGCCCATGGGTTTACATCTTGAGCTTATCTCTCCCACACACATTGTAGGAGCCTTGAGTCATTTATGCGAAACTAAATGATCAATGTGGATGGAAACAGTGCAGGTCACAAGGTCTGCCTGTTTCTTGTGTGCAATGCCCATTTCTGTGCATTGTCATTTCTGATGTAATTTCAAGTGCATTGTCAATCCTATTATTCACCTAGTAAGACAGATACTTACAGATACTATAGATCTACCCTCAGTCAGGGACTGGACCCACCCTCCAATTCTGCCTGCCCTTGGACAAGCCATCTGGGAAGTTATCACTGTCCTCTGAAACATGGAAGCTGAAGCTCAGAGGGAAAACTGGAATGACATATGAAACTGTTGACTATAAGCTGACTATAATTTAGTTGAATGAGGCCTCAGCTACTTGTATTTCTCTAAATTTGAAATGGATTGCCAGGATTTTGGTTTGATAAAACACTATTGTTTAAGGCATTACAATGCTGTAAGGCTTACCCAATGTGGGTCACACCTCAAGGAAGTAATACTAGCAACTTTCCAGTGATGAACTTTGATATGTGAAAATGTTATTGCTAGTAAAACCTTTCATCTGTTCAGTCATGCATAATATAACCATAATCACTCTTGTTCAAGTAAAATAACACTTCTGCTCTTGGAAAAAAGTTCTTACTTTATTGCTCAGAGAATTTTATGGTGCTTTTTATTATTAAATCCAGACCAATTTTACCTAAGGACCATAACAAAAAAAGCTGTAGGAAATACCATTAATCTTTTCACACTTTTGTTGGTTTTCCCTTAGAGACTGAAATATTATAATCTAGCAGAAGAAAAGCCAGTTGTTGAGTCTTCATTTTCATTAATCCAACTGCTAAACTATTCATGGTAAATCTATAAATCCAAAATAATACAGTCACTGGAGACTGACAAATTATTTTTGTGAGGGAAAATGATTGTATGTGTTAAAAATGATGATGATAAAGATTCTGAAATAACAAGGGGAGAAGATATTGTTGAGAACAAAAATATGATAGCGTAAAAATGTTACTTAATGAAAATAGTGAAAACTTTGAGATTTAAGTTGAAAGTGTATATGCATTATATGTAACAGATATTTTGAAAGCTAGTCTCTTTTCAGAAGGAAAGATAGGCTTGCTGTGTTCACCTAACTCACACAACCAGTTGAAGGCTATTCACATGGAGGTGATTCTAAAGAGCATGACAAGTATGACCCATTATTTGTAGAGGAACAAAAAGCAAAGTAGCATGCACAAACTTTTTACCTTCTGTACTGAAACCTATGACAGAAAAACATTTCTGAGTTCTTTGGCAGTATGACTGGGGCCTGAACATTTCACAAAATAAATATCAGCTCTGGTTTTAGGGTCATAATCACTCAGGAAAACGAACCTATTTAAAGCAGTTAAATATATCTGTATATATGTTAGAAAAATATTTCTAAATAAGCTGTTATCAGGTAAACTGTGTATGCATTGCTACATATGCAAAAGCATAAATGTTTGGTGTTCTTGCAAAGATCAGAGTCTAAAGAAGATCATCTTTTGCTGACACTTAGGTGAATAGTTCTGATCAGGTTGCAATGTAGACTGAAGAATCCAAATCAGTGTAATATTACTTTCTAAACAATCAACCTGGTAATTGGGTATTGATTATCAAGGCCAGAGTCCTTCACGGCCTTGCCTGCTTAAAATGGACATGAAATGTGACACATGAAACGACTGAAGGTCTTGCGATGTTGTGACAACTGCTAGTGACATACCGAAAATTCTTCCTGAAACTTTAGGTTGTTGCTTGTGCAAAGCTCTTCAACATGTTGCAGGAAGGATTTCTTGCTTATTGGCCTGAAAGTAATGACAGAAGAATTAGAAGCCTATAGGGAATTTCTGTCATTCTTTTTATTCTTATTTAACTGCAGTTTATTAATAAACAGTGCTTTTCAGTTCAGTAGAAACTGATACTTAGAGGCAGAAAACTGTGAATTGCTTACGGCATGCTTATTTGGTTTGTTTTCAGTCACTTAAAATAGAAGCATTTTCTCCTGTTGTTTTTCCCCTCATCAAATTCTTAATGTTCCTAATGTTAACAGTACTGTAGGCTTGGATTGTTTTTATAGGTAACAGCATTCCAATGCAAGGTTTTGACATTAATGGAAATTTGTAAAGTTACCATTGCACTCTAAAGTACATAATACTTCTTTGTCACACAGAAAACATTTTATACATTGCGAGATTTTAGACATATAAAATATTGCAGTGACCTCATTCTCATAATGACATGGTTTTTAAACCCTGAGGAGTTTAAATATCCCTGTATTACTTCCCAAGCTAAAACACAGACATGCAGGCTTCACCCCAGAGAGAGAGAAAGCATTTCTCCAGTTACCATGCAATTAGTCATGCTTTTATGATTTATACGCAGCTTGGAGTTTTTTCCTAATAAACAGAAGAGAGAACCACACATTGAGACTCACCGATGACCACAATATAAAACTCTTTAATCAACTTACTTGAGGGATTTTCTATAACTAAGCAACCTGCAACAGAGATTTTTGTTAAATGTAGCAAGCTGAGAATTAACAAATATTGTGCATATTGATAGGTTTTAGATAAAATACACAAGTAAATGAAGTGCCAGATTAATTTCTCTCATGGATTCAAATGCTATTATATGTCAGGTATCTTGTGTGATTGTCTTACTTCATTTTTATCTCAGGTATTGTCAGATATTGATATGGTAGTTACAGTTTCTATCAATCTCTTCAGACCATTTTACAGTGCTCTGGGCTAATATGGCCCTGGGAAATCCACACTTCTAGCACACTACTTCATACACATTAACAGGCTTCATTTTATGCTATGTACCCATATTGTTCTTCTTAGGGCCATTTCAGAGCATAATGATAGGATTCACTTGACTTAATACTGACACCTATTTCTGAGATAGTCACTCTGAATTCCTTTTATTATCAATGAAGTGAAATAGGTGTGATTTTTATCTCATTTTAAGCAGATATCTAAAATAGGTCACAGATGAATCATGCTACAGGTGTGCTTTTACAGAAGCCAAACAGCTATGGCTGTTTTCATAAAGATTTTAAAAATGAGTTGCTGTTTTCATGCTCATTTTTACATGTTCACTGCTCTTTCTGGGGCACAGTGATTTTAAATCTGTGCAACATATTAGATCTTTACCTTGAACCCATAGCAGGTTTCACAAAGATGATACATGAGCATCTATACCCAGGGGACATTCAGATGACCTTGAAACTTGGTCATTATTATCACCGCCTCTGAACTCGTTTTAAAAATGTCTCAACAGTATGGATTTAGACACCAAACTTTTGGCACTCAGAGTCATAAAGCTTGTCTAAAGGACCAAGCCAAAAAGTTCAGATTTATACAGTTTGCAATATAACTTGCCCCTTTGAAAAAGATATAGTATATCTTTATGTGTCTGTCTCTCCATAAATCATACATTCTCATATACAAGTATTACAAAAGCTATTTTATAATACAAATGTAAATGTCTACCACTGCCATAATTTTAGTAGAGAGGACAATTTGCCTTAAAATACTTTGATGTATGAAGTTATTCTTAGGTATTTAAATTTTAAATTAAATAATAAAATAGATTAATACGGTTGTTGAATCATTTATTATTAAGTATCAGAGAAATCAATTTCAAAGCTACTGAAGATGCCTTTGTAGTATGTATTGTTATGACAGTTCTCTTCACACAAAGCAAACTGGCTATGAAAGCCTTGGGTCAGTCTCACTGGAGAAAGAAGACGTGTGAGAATTCACAGAAGTAGGCTCAAAGTCAAAGTGACAATGTCCTTTACCAGGAGAAAGAGAGCTTTAGAATGAAAAAAAGACAAAAGAGGACAAAACATGCAGCTCTATTCAGATTGATCAGACATCTAGCCAGCGCTTATTGTATCACTATGTTGTTTTTATTACATGGCAGATGAAACTACCTTCTAGTAATAATGGCAACATTACAGACCTAAAGTTTACTGAAGAAAAAGTATTATTCAGTATTAATAATTAATAAATAAAAATAATTAAAATTTAACATTAACAGTATTAATAGCTGTGCCAGTGTACTGCAAACAAATTTTTTTGTCTTTGAGTGGAAAGTAAACTTTTTTGGACCTTTTTTCAGGAGAAAATTACAAGCTGTTTCTGCCAAGAAATTACATTTATTTTTCTTTTGAATTCACCTACCTTTACCATAGAAAAAAAATATCATCTCCCAGTTGACATCCCAGTAATTTTTTGAATGCTACTGGCTTTCTTCCTCTCAAATTGATAGCAATTAGGGGCTTACTGCACATGATTTGCAGCAAGCAAATGCAGTTTGATCATTAGGGAATAAAAATTACATCTATGCTGTGCAGAAGAAACCTGAGTGTAACATTTGGTGCTTCAGTGCTGAAGGTACATGGAGCCAACAACAAAGAACAGAGGAGACCAGCACAACTCAAACAGCATCACATACTCAATATTTGCTCTTTCTACTTTCACTCAAAACAGGGAAGTAAAGCATTGAGATACTTCAGGAAATGAACTAAACACAGTGTTCCACATGTTGCTTTCTAGCTAATTTTTAATATTACTAACAGGTGATTTTTTTTTTAAGGCATAATCATATAGTATCTTTCATAAGCACCATAACCATTTTTAAAGAACGCAGCTACAGATTGACGCTTGAACCTATCTGTGGGTATTTAAGTGAAGAACTTGATTTTTAGAATTACTAAACCCACACTTTTGTCGGTAGCAAGTGCACATTGCAGTGCCTTGGCAGCTCAGAAAATGAAACAATTTAAATGCTTGTGTGAGAAATCATGTCTAACTTGAAGATTGTGTCAAAGATGTTGGCTTTGTTGTGTAAGAATCTTTAGAAGAGATGAATTTCGTAAGCTGAGTAAAGACAGCTATGTTCAGTTTCAGCACCCTCAGGCTTCCAAAATTAGTATTTTTTCCAAGTCTCTTGACTTAGAATATGTAATAACAATCTTACAATATTTCATCAATGAAAAAATACTCATCTACCTGTAATCTTGTTCTTCATATTTCCCAGTCTTTTCTATAAAACATAAGAATATATCACTAGACCTTGATAAGCCCAATTTAGAATCAATCCATGAAGTTGCAGATTTCCCTATTTCAGCTGGACAATTCCAGATTCCCACTTGTCTGACTTTGAAACAAGGAAAGAAAAACATTCCCTAAGATAAAGAATGCTTTATTGCCTTAAATCTGATTTTCTTTTAAAACAGTGTATTGTTTCATGTGTGGGATTTTTTTTGAAGTCTATCAAAAACCTGAATCCCACTCAGATTACTTATGATAGAGCTAGAAAGAAGCCATTTATTTGTGTTGGCAGTGGTAACTGAAGACCATATTGTCACACAGACTCAGCTTTCTCGCTGGGTCAATCTGAAATCCACAGGGAATTAAAACTTCGTCCAAATAGAAAACAACAGAAATGAGTATATAGGCAAAAGGCTTAACTCATAAGCACCACTGACACTTCCTAGGACCAACAGAGGAACTAATTTTTAGCAAGTTAATTGAAAGCAATATGGAGCTTAACCCTTCCTAAATATTAAAGGCCTAAGGAAAGAGAACACATGGTCATTTCTGCCATTGTACCAGGACACGTACATTCATAAACCTTGTACTCCTGGGATACAAAGCTCAGGAGTCCTATTTTTGATAGTTGATTATTAAAGGAAAACTTGTCGAAGAAAAAGGCAAGGCAGGACCTATACCTATCCCCACTCAAAGAAAGAAGAAACAGGCTGGTCTACAGAAAACAATGTGCGTGCAGAAGTGTTACCTTGAATACAGACACCTACTGAATGGGCAATATATAGGTGAGATCAGACAATAATTTTATACGCAATACTTTTCCATAAAGAGTTCTAGTTACCTGGTGTTTGCAAGGGTTACAGTGTCTGTAATCTACAAATATTTCTTCTAAATCTGTGCCCCATTTACTTGACAAGCTGTTTCACACAGAATGAAACAAAAGCCTAAAAGCATCCTCTGCAAGGTGCAACTTCTCAAGAAAAGGTTTTGAGAAATGGGGACCCACATGGCTTTATCCTTTCTGCAGAAACCACTGCAAAAGGAGAGTGCCAGAGAAGTTGTCTCCTAAGTAAGCACCCAGAATGAGTTCATAGTCACTCACCAAACCTAGTGCACCCTGAAAATTTAGAGACAGAATCTATTCACAGCAGATGAGTGTCTGCTTGGAAATGTGACTTGCCAAACCCTATGGACATGTTACAAAAAGTAATTAATGAAAGGCCACAGTATTCATATATTCATTGTGCTTAATGAACCAATGTTTAATTCTATTTAGACTGATGGGGTACATATATTTTAAACAAGGGTTGTTCTTTTTGTTATTGCCTGTTTCATACCAGCCCCATCATCATGGAGATCAACATATGTCCAAACATTCAAAGTTAGCATTTGGCTTCATAAAGCAGGTCTCATCTTCCATCGAATTCAGTATAACTTAATTCACTGCATGCTCTCTGAAACTACATCCTATTAATTGATTGCTTAACAAAGACTTGGTGAAAGACGGTGTATATGTACAAGCTAGTATTAGTATTTTTCCAACACTGAAGCCTTTAAAGTAAATTATTTTCTCTTGACTATTATTTTAAAAAATTTCATGGGAATTGCCACCTGCCATGAATTTCCCAATTTGAAAAAAAAGTTGACCCCCAAAAGGTTTCAAAATTGTCAAAATGAGATACTTGGTGCTTTCACATTTGATGTTTTCTCTACTTAAACTGACTTCTGTAATGCAAAATAATTCATACTAAAAAAGTCATAAAAATGTGTGAAATAAAATGTTTTGATTAACCTACATTGAACATTTGCTGAGTTTAGGTTCATTGAACCTTTCAAGCTGTTGAACTTTTGATCTGCTAAGAATGATAAAAAAATATTTCAAGTCATATTCTTACAGAACAGAAAAAACCTTTTCTACTTCTCTTTATTTCTCATGTGATACCAGCTGCACAAATTTTCTGAGAATATGAGCCAAGATGATAGGCCACAATCCACTAAGTACAAGAGAATGTCTGAAGAGACAATATATGAGACAGCCAAGAAGGATCTCATGGAGCAGGCTAGAGTATCTTTATTGAGTCGATGAACTGTGTCAGCTGCAAGTCCCTGCCTTTACTGATTTATAATAGCTAACATGATAAATAATATACTGGCTGAGAAATGACAAAACACCTGGCTTCCAAACTATCTCCTTCAAATGAGTACTGAATGGGATGATTAGCAGGTAAAGAAAAATATCTCTCCTATTTTTTTCTCACCTTAGATTTTCACAGGATCTCCCCATCACCCTCTCAAGGCAGAAAGTAGACCTAGTTGGACCAAATTTCAGGTGATTTACTGCTATCCAGGAAATCCAAACAAGCTAGCTTGGAAAAGGAGTCTGCCTATCTATGTTTTTCCTCATGGAATTACAAGATGCTGTGAACTGAAACCAGCATTCTGCAACATATCACGCTTTGCAAACACAGCTGAGACAGTATAGCACAGATGTACAGCAGTATGTTATGCAGAAGCAGTGATGCACAGTCCTTTTCCACTGTAGTCATCAACATGTAATACAACAATTTAACATGCTAACATGTCACTGCTTTAACTACAAATCATGAGAAGGATAAGGACAACCCAAGAACTGGGACTGTGGTTGACTCTTACATTGCTATTCCCCAAAGGCATCAGGTACAAAAGATTTTTTGTAGTGTAACTTTGGAAGTCTGAAAACAGGGAGCAAAAATATTAGACATTAGGTTTTGCATTAAGCTGCCTTTCTGCATGCTGCCATGCTTCTGCCAGCTTCTTGATGTAACTCATCATGATCAGGAAGAATGTATCTATATGAAAAACAGCTTAAGGGACCCCTAAAAAGTCTTTTTTGGTCACTGCCCTTGCCAGTATAGAATATTTCATGTATTTAAACATTCTTTAAATCTTACAAAAAAGCTGTATTAAACTAAAAAATTTTGAGCAGATGAGGGATATCCTGTCCCTCATTACTATATGCATGTTATCTAGTAGCATCCCACAGTACATTTATGGACTTCTAGTTGAAAATATGGCATGAATCCTGTCCTGAGGAACTCGGTTAGTGCCTGCATTTCAAACTTCAACAATGTATTTTAATGTCCAACAAAGGACCTGGGCAAGGAGCCTGCTGTAGCTTCAGTGCTGCTACTGTTTGAAAAATAATAATCCAAAATTTAACAGCTGCATCATGTACCTTACGTGACTGGCAGAAGAAGAGAGTCTTTCATTTTGGCCATTAAAGGAGTGAGGAAGGAGGAAAGATTAAAATACAGATGGAAGGACATGACAAATTGCAAAACAAAATGTGAGACTGACTCTAAAATAAGAGTGAGTAACTAAAACTCACTGTTCAGAAAAGGCCTTGCTGTGCATAAATCACCTACTGAATGTAAACTATGTAAGTATGAAATATTATAGTTTGCAATTATCCTGTAGAGTCTGAGACTGTACAAATCTAAACTACACATAATTTAGACAGAAAAGTGGCAGAATAGTACTCTGCAAACTGATAAAGGATGTGACTGTGTGGATATGTTGCTGAGATTGAAGTGGCATAGTACAAAACAGCTGCAGTGTAAGTGGGTACAAAAAGCAGTTGAAGGAAAAGATAACTTCTCTTAATTACATACTTCTAACTGTTAACTGCTGAAGGAAAGAAACAACATGTTTCTTATGTCACATTTGCATTACATTTTCTTCAAGTATAGGTTGCACATATCAGTGCTATATTTTCATAATGTGTTATAATGTCCATGTAAAAATTGCCCTGATTTATTTCAAAATAGTTGAGAAACTGTTGTACCTTAACATCAGGGGCTAAAAATAAATATGATTTTATGATGACAAATACCACTGTTATTAGTATAGCTGCAAAGATGACATTTCAATTAACTATATAATTGAAAATAGCATGGTAGCACACAAGTTAAGAGAACACAATGGAAAACACACCATGTTGCTTCAATAATACAAAAAACTTACTGGATGACAAATATCTCCTTGCGTCTAAAGAAAAATGAAGAGTATCTGGAAGTAAAATCCATTAACACTTTAGTATATAAACAAAATTAGTACCATTCTTATTCAGTTAACAGTTTGGAAACAAGGCCATTTTGAAGATCCACCAAGATTATTTATGAGTCACAGTTATCATAGCCCATTGGCAATGGCTTTTTCTTCAGAGAATACTTTCCACTGTTATTAGCAATAACATAACAATGCTATCTGAATGACATGTGCCCCACACAGAATATACCACATCCATTATGTAGATGATTTCCAGATGATTCTTAACATGTTTTCTCATCTGTTACAAGTAGCCATTCCTGTGTGCACTATTTTGAACAGGTTTGTACATCCAATCAACTTACTCTGTACCACACACATAGACATATACACACTCAAAAAAACCCAGGTCAACAGCTACAACCTTTCATCTTCCAGCTATTCCTAGTCTGCAACAGTAGGATGCCTGACTGCTAGGGCAAGACTATTTTAGGCTTCTCATCTTTAAGGAGACTGCCTACCACAGTGTTTCATCTCTGACACAGCAGGAAAAATACAGGCAAGTAAAGAATGTTCATCAAACATTTCTAACTCAGTTGGATGTCATATATTATTGAGAATCATTATCGTATTTATTTGGTGAATAATATCCATTTTTCTGGCAGTCAGAAAGAGCTGTTTTCCTTCTGATAAATACCTGATAAGATTCTTTGTTGGACAGAAAATATGAATAACCTGGAATTGTTGCATACACCTTAAAGGAGTAGATGTCAGGATAGGTAGCGTGCTGAGCTCATAGAAACCCAGATATTATGTGAATTCCCTTATGAAAAAACAAAAACAAAAACAACAAACCAACCCCAAACTAAACAAAAAGAACCCAAGAAGAAGAAAACACTCCATGCTTTTTGAACGTAAATTTAACAATGGCAGATTTGTTCCTGAATTAGTTGAATGTGAATTCTGGGAGTTTGACTCTCAAAATGCATATGGAGGTCTGCAGTCCACACAAAACACTGGGCAATCAAAAAATCCTCAGAAATTCTGCATGTTTAAAAATATGTAGCCCTCATTTTGGTAATACAATTAAACAGTGATTTGCACTTAGATCTTTATCTTGTAGTAAAAAGAGCTGAAGATTAAGTGATTTTCTAAAAGCTAGTGAGAAGTGTCTTGAGGATGGAGGTCATTCTTTGAAAGAGGATCTCAGTGACCTGTGTAAATAAAGAACACCACAAACACTTCCAAACAAGCAAAGGTCAGAAAGGGGTCATGGTTACAGCCCCTTTGGACTACTGTTTTGCCTAAGGAGTACACTTACCGTGTAAATCTCTCATCCTTCAGCTCCAGGTCTGCCACTGTGATCAAGTGATCCAGTTTGAACTTAGTGTCAATAATTTCAGCATCTCGTGGAGAGTATGTGCCTCCCTCTTTTTGCTTTTGTCGAATTCTGAACAGAAAAAAAGGGTGAAAAATAAACATGCAAAAGATTTAAGGACACATATGTCAATACTTTGATTACTCAGGCTGAAACTGAAAACTGCTTGTCAGCAACCCTTCCTTGGCCTTCAGTCTGCTGTCCCTTCCAACAGCGCAATTTAGCCAAATCCACAGTTACATTGTCTAAAATTCATACAGAAAGAATCTAGACTATATATTCTTAGTTTTCCTACATAAATTCTTTGGCAATGCCTGAATGATGCAGCTGAGGAAGGACAGAATTTCTGATTAATGAGCTGACAACACCATACAGGCAGTACCCAGTCTGCTTCTTTACATGGACATTTTGTTCACAATTTGAATTAAAAATCTTTTTTTTTTTTTCACATGTGAGACTTCAAAGTATTTAACTAATAAATTTATTAGGAAGACACAAAACAAAGATTAGAGTATTTACTTCATCTCAAACTGTCAATAGCTTTAGCCATCACATTAACTTCAGCCAGCTGACATGCTAATCTGTATCCTCAAGTCAATAGAGAAGTGGCTCTAAAAGGGTAAGATAGGCTACTGCTCCGATTTACCCCTTGGAGAAATTATTTTTTCTCCTTCATCTATGGAGGTTACCCTCACTAGACTAAAGCCTTTGCGAATCCCACCCTATGTTTCTACATGAAAGACAACAACAAAAAGCAATGCATTTTGAAATGACAGATTGGATCCATTTCTAGGATTGTTTCAACTCTTCTTCGAAACATTTCTGAATGCTTGCAAACATGTTATGGTAAGGATACACAGATCTCACCTTGCGAAGGCATATACTGCAGCTACCAAAAGAACAACTGAAAGTACACACAAAGTAACAGCGAGGATAACTTCTACAGATCTTCCTGACATTCCTTCACCTATAACAGAAAGTGAAAATTTAGTATTTCATAGACCCATTGAAATTTTTACATTTCTGACAGGGTGAAATCAGGGAGCAATGAGAGACTTTTCTCTCTGTACAACTGCATCCATTTTGTGTCATTAGAAGTGCTGTTCGGGAAAGAAAAACGTAACAAAACCAGAAATAATTTATGTAAAGGTTCCTAAGCACTGCTGCTGTAAGTAATGCTAATAGTATATGTCTACAGCTATGTGTATGGCTATCCCCAGGTGCTTCTCAGTTTTACTCGTTAAACAGGTGAAGGTAGGTTTACACTGCAGTAACATCAGTCTGAACAGTAGCCTGAGCTGAGCTCCTACTTCAGCTCAGAACAGACTGCTCTAACAGGAGTAATCGAACTCCAGAAGTGGAAAAGAAAGAGCCACAACTCTGAACTTTCGAGTGCAGCCATCACTCACTGTAAGGTAAGAACAATTTAGGCCAGAGAAAGAGAATAGAAAAGCATGTCTATAAAAAAATGTTGCAAGGAGAAAAGGAATGGAAACATCCCTTCCACTCACTGCTCTCTGTGATAAGGCCCAAATATTAGCAGTGCTGAAGAAAAGCAGAAAAATCTCCAGAGTAGCCTCTAGAAAAGTACTATCTATCTACCTACCTACCTACCTATCTGTCTAAACAGTGAAGTCAATGATAAACCCTATAGTTAACATCAGCCCAAACACTGCCAATGCTATTAAACAAAACAGTGCTGGCAGAATACCCACCAGGATTACAAAAATAACTTTCTCCACTTCTTTGCAACAGGGAAAGACTATACATGTCTGTAGGGAAGATCAAGGGCAAGGAAAAGAAGACAAAACAGAAGACATTATGTTGTGTAATTCTAAGAAGCTGTAACTCAGTACATGGTGATAACAAACTCCAGTAACAGAATAACATAAAGTAGGCTTCTACGCAAAAAGCAGTGTCAGGAAACCTCATCTTGATTATTTTGTGTCTCATCAGCTGTGTACTTCACATGGAAAAAGTCTACACTTACACAGGCCGACCGGCTGCCCCACAATGACTTGCTGAACTAGTTATTAGAGTTTATAAAAAGGTTATAAACTGCCTTGATGTATTAGAAGTTTTAATAGCATTTGTCACCACATTTTAATTATCTCATGGAAAAATCTTGACCTTTCACTGTAGTATGGATGTTACATTTGCAATGTCAGTCATGTGCTATGAGGAAGAAACTCCACTTCTCCAGCTCAAGAGGAGAGTTGTGGTACTCCAAGTATGGTTGAGTGGAAGCACCATACTAAAATGTATCCTTCACTATAATTAAAAATCATTATTGCAGCTGAGCTTTCCAGTAATTTCTGCTTCAGTGTTCCTCCCTAGCAAAATTTTTATTGTTTAACAAGAGCATCTGATGTCTGTCACAGAGAACTCTCTCACTGCTTTTCCATATTCTTTTTCTGCTTAAGGCATATTTAACATGTAGTATTAAATTGCACAGGCACAAGGTTAGCTTTCTGGTTTCCTAGATCTACCTACTCTATAAGTAGACTTAGAAACCAAAATAATGTAAAATTCAAATTAGTATTTTATCTACTAAATGAAAGTGTAATGTTGGAAAAACACAAATTTCAGTGATTATTACAGAGGAAGATAATTGGTTTATAATTAAATTGCAATACTGATTTCAGGCAGCATAAATTTCTTCTGAAAAGATGCTGTTGTTACAGGTGGAATAGAAGTAATTGGTCACAAAGATACCTAAGATAGAGCTACTGATCTTTCTGATATATTTTCTGGGTTATGCTTCTAGAGCAAGACTGAAGTTCACTTAACCAGAGCATGTTCTATAAGGAAACACTTGGGCAAGGTTCCTCAGGTTATGTATCTCCAGAGAAAATGTGTCTTATGATATATCAATTTGGTGTTATTTCACAACACCTGTAAGAATGTATAGAAGGAACTTCTTATCTTTTCCACTTGTTTTGTTTCTTGTAGGACAGGCTTGGAAATTTAGAAGTTAAGGCCAGACAAAAGTTTTGTTTAGTGTCTATTTTAAAAGCAGTGCTTGACATTAAATTTTAGCACAGAAGGTGCTGGATGGGTATGAGGAGCCACGGATACCTGAGGAATTTATCAGGTCTATTTTTTTTTTCCTATGACGTTTTGGTTAGCATACAAAGAGATCTGCTTCTTTATGATCTATACCAAAGGCAATAATACAGAAGTGAATGAATTGCACCGTCTGCCACTAAAGCATGACTGCCTTAAGCATTACAGACTTTCTGTTAGAAACAAGAAAGTTGCCCAGAGGACTGGCTGGAATTCGACTCATTTCCAATAAACTTGTTTTCCCTGGTTGGACATGCTGTCTGTAGTGGGCAAACTATTTGCTTCATTGGCTTAAAACTTTTATACTCAAAACATACAAAGACAACCTTAGTATTGCACTTTGCAAAACATTCAGGGCTAGAGAAATAGTGCCAGATCCTTTCAGAATATTCAGGTAGTGAATTAGCATTTCAGGATCTTCAGTATCAGATCATGTAACGAATTTCTAACATGTATTAGATGAATAAGGGAGCTCATATCACAGAAGATGAATGCCAACTGAAAAATATGTGCCCACTAAAATTCTTCTGGGTATTCATCCAGTTGTCTTGGGATCCCTTTTCAGAAAGTCAGGGCTAATGCTTGGATAAGTAAGTTTTGGCTCACCAATATATTTGAAGAACTTCAAATCTTACTAAGATCTGCTACAAGCCTTCAACATTGCCATGGAGGAATTTATGCTGGATTTCAGACTGCATAACAGCTGGTCTATTGGCCAGTTCTATCAGAACCAGAGGGATTCTATTAGATGATATCAATTTATTAATTAACATGGAGCTTTGTCTGTATCTAAAGGATGAAGAGTTAAAGGGTCATGTCCTCTGAGCTGCTAGTAGAAGGAATGATCTGCAGCCAAAAGTTTTCCTACACTAGGTTTACTGGAATGGAGTCACAGAATCATAAAGTCATTTAGGTTGGAAAAGACGTTTGAGATTATTAGGTCCAACTATTAACCTAGCACTGCCAAGTCCACCACACTAAACCGTGTCCTTAAGTGCCTCTTCTACGTGTCTTTTAAATACCTCCAGGCATGACGATAACCACCCCTGCAGCCTGTTCCAATGCTCGACAACCCTTTTGAGGAAAAAAGTGTTCCTAATATCCAATCTAACCCTCCCCTGGTGCAACTTGAGGTTATTTCCTCTTGTCTCATTCCTTGTTATTTGTGAAAAGAGACCGACACCCACCCCACTACAACCTCCTTTCAGGTAGTTGTAAGTTGATAAGGTCTCCCCTGAGCCTCCTTTTCTCCAGGTCAAACAATCCCAGTTCTCTCAGCTGCTCCTCATCAAACTTGTGCTCTAGACCTTTCATCAGCTTCATTGCCCTTCCATGGACCCATCCCAACACCTCAATGTTTTTCCTGTAGTGAGAGGCCCAAAACTGAAAACAGGATTTGAGGTGCACCCTCACCAGTGCTGAGTACAAAGGGACAGGCCCTTCCCTTGTCTTGGTGGTCATACTATTTCTGACAGAAGCCAGGATGTTCTTGGGCTTCTTAGCCACCTGGGCACAATCTCGCTCATGTTCAGCTGGTTGTTGAACAACACCCCCAGGTCCTTTTCCTCCTGGCAGCTTTCCAGCCGCTCTTCCCCAAGCCTGGAACATTTCATGGAGTTGTTGTGACTCCAGTGTAGGACCTGGCACTTTGCCTTGTTGAGCCTCATGCCATTGGCCACAGCCTATTGATCCAGCCTGCCCAGATCCCTCTGCAAAGCCTTCCTACTCTCAAGCAGATCAACACTCCCACCCAACTTGGTGTCATCTGTAAACTTACTGAGGGTGCACCAGATCACCTCATCCAGATCACTGATAAAGATGTTAAACAGAACTGGCACCAGTACTGAATCCTGGGGAACACCACTTGTGACCAGCTGCCAACTGGATTTAACTCCATTCACCAGCACTCTTTGGGACTGACCATCCAGTCAGGTTTTTATCCAGCAAAGCATACACAGCAATAGCTCTACATCCAACACAAAGGAAAACTACATGAATGGTAGAGCTTCTGGTAGTTCACCAAGCAAGATGAGATATACTGGCAAAATTGTATTTTTATGGGTGCAACTGAATCTCTTCTAATAAACTTTGTCAACACTGCTTCTTCATTTAACAGTCCAGGCTGAGGTGAGACCTCCTGACAGCCTCAAAAAGACATGCAAGGGAATGGGTATGTTCTTCGGCCATTCTGCTTAAGCTAGGTCCAGCAAAAATAGAGATTATTTACCTTAGGGAAACTACTGTATTAAAAAGAAATATGGAATTGTCTAGATTCTTTGGAAATAGAGAAATACTTTGATAAATTACACTCTTCTTACCTAATGTTTTGATAGGGTCAGAATAGTCAGAATCTGTAAACTGGCCTTTAACATTAGTTGCTCTGAACTTAAATCTGTGAAATAAAACCAAGAAAAATAATGAAGAAAAAGTTTATGTTCATTTTATTTAATTTCACTTGGAAACGAAAAGCAATTTGTCAGGTTTAGTATAACATGAGCTGGAGTCATTATTCACCTGCTAAAGAGACATTATGACAGGCATCAAGGACTCAGTGTCAACAGATCTTAAATGCATAATCAAACTCTATTGATTACTTATCTTGAGTTTGGGTTTATTTACTTTAAGAACACAGTAAGCATCTATTGATACCTGGAACATTTAAAAAAAATTGTCTCCCATATTCATGCTCAGCCAAAAAATTTAAAATCAGAGATACATGAAAGTCACTTCAGTCTCCACCTTGTCATAATTGAACTACACATTTTGGTGTTGATATAAATGCATATTTCACGTCTATCTTTCTCTGGGACAAACATAGAGACAAATATACTCACAGGTACTGCTTTCTTGGTTTCAGTGGGCCGTTACATATTTTGTTTTGACTACTTGGTATCATACAGGTCGTATCAGCACCTATGACATATATCTCTTCTTTGCCACTCAGATCTTTTCCTTCTATACATGGTGGGTTTGGAAAGCCTTCATTTGTAAAATATGGCCTTGGTCTGTTGAAGTAGGCATCATACCACTTAGTAACATTCCCATCATGCTGAGCTATTGTCAAGAAAAGGAATAATCAGATACAATTTGCATTCTAACCAGATTTATTTAAAGAAATTAAGCAGGAAACAGATATTTTAAGAGCTAGCAGTGCTATTTACACAACAAGTCTATAAATGCATTTGCAATTGAACCCAAATTTCCTTATTATCAACACTATCTACATTTTGTTGACTCAGAGTAAGCCAACTAGAAAATTCCAGGGACAGCCCCGTACATGAGCTCTGCCCATAGAGAATATCTCTTGTACAAGACTTTGAAACTGAGCATAGATAGTAAAGACAGTAAAAAATGTTTACTCTGAAGACACTGGAGACTGCTTCATAAATGAAATTACTATATTTCCATAAGTGAACAGTACACAGCAACTCAGAAGAAAAATCTTCAAAGTGTTGCTTAACACGGTATTTGCATATCGATCAACTCAAGAGACATTTCACAGCAATAGCTGCGAATTAAATGTCTGTACGATCAGTGCTAAAATGCAAAATTCAGAAAAAGGTGAGAGACTTAAGCGCATTCACTTAATGTGGATGCTTTACTTCTATACTTTGAAAGTAAGCAAAACAAATGAATTAAATACTTGGAATTTGTCCTTATTAGGTAAAGTAACCCTGACTATATGATGCCCTATCATGAAACTCCCACTCACATTGGTGGGCAGTCACTCAAAAGAGTATTCTGGCACCGTTCATATGTTCATCAGTCCATACAAGGAAATATACATCCTAACCCACAGTCTACAGAAGGGATTTACATAAATCCCTCTGCCCTGTTATGAAATGGAACATTCTTACATTCTTTTACAGGCAACACTAATAGCAACAGAAGAATAATAATCTTGTAATAAAATGTTTCAGATTTATCTTTCAAAAATGTCAAATGTATTTTTTTTGCCCAGTTAGAAATAAAGAGATTTAATGAAAACAATAGGCCCAGAATAATATTGGAGACTTAAAACAGCATGGATGACTCTTAGTTGGCAAGCATTCCCAAAATCCAGTACTCAGCCCACAGGTCTTGTGAAAAATACTTTGCTCTAAGTACTGTTGCCATAGCTAAAATGACTGTTTACTGTTTTCTAACATGAAATTACTGAGACCCAAGAAATGAAATACAAGAGAAAAGACAAACAGCCTGAAGGTAAAGAAATAAAAACCCTTGAGAATTTATAAAATTCTACCTCCGGCTTCCACAACAAGAACTTGAATCTTCTTTATAGGGCCATGATCATCACTGTAATAACATATCGGCATTCTGATCGTCATTGTTGTATCTGTGACAAGTAATGCCCCATTGGTGTCATAAACTGGTGCTGGCTTCTTTTTAGGTCGTGGTGGCTCTGTTTTTAAACAAAGATATATAACAGAGTTCTGTTCAGGCACATAGCTGTGTTATGCAAGACAAATCTTCAGCATATTTTCAGGGACAACCTCATGTCCTGCTTAACGCCTTAAGCCTCTAAACCCTGTGTTTTGATAAATGACTCTTCATATCAGTTTTCAATTCGAAGAGAAAACAATAGAAAGATCGAGTCTTAGTTTTTCAACAAATTTCAATCAATGACTATTTATTTCCACAACTGTGACACTGAATACTTAGCAATAACTGTGAGATATTCTTCTAAGCTGTTCGCTGATGGTAACTAAAATACTGAAGTCAATACGATTGCTTCACTGAGCCTGCACATGGTTTACAGTATCATTCAGATACACAGTATATGATCGCTGATAGGGAGCAAAACTGAGCACTGCAATAAAAGTCTATTAGTTCTGTCTTCCTATTCCTACATTATGCATCCTCTATATAATAGACAAAAGTACACAGCTGTATAGTCATAGGTAGAAAAGCAATTTCTTCAGTATTTACAGAGATTTCAGCTAAAGGATACTTTATGAGACATACCTTTGATATCCATGGTTATTTTCAATTGAATTTTTGGCCCTGCACCAGCACCGTTAATTGCATATACCTTAAAAAAAAACAAACACTTTTTAAAATTAGTACTTGTAATAGCTTAAATTTGGCCAAATCTGGATATACTTGAACCAACAATGAATGATGAAACACTCTTCTTGTCATTCACACTTTCCTAGAACTTACTTCATATTTATTTACAATACTAAGTACAGTAACACTTCATAGCTTGTAATGTAGCTCTTACAAAAAAGAGAAAAACAAGCCCACTTAAACCAGTTTTGTTGCCTCTTCTCATGTCCTAGTCTCTGATTATTTGAAAGGACTTCATGCACATACTTCTAGCAAGCTCCCCTTGCAGAACTGGACCTTTCATCTGAGCCAAATGAACAATGCTAGTAGAGGGATTAAGGGACAGATTTAGTCTTGTACCTGCGTAAATATGTCACAGGTTGCTTTGCTAGCACATGAACTGGTGGTCCAGAGTACAAAGCTAACCACTGATGATGTGTCTTGCTCCCACTCACTCTGTCCTCTTCACTGCTCCTCTCATTCTTCAGACTTGTTTCTCTTCATATACCAGCTAACACATGCCAGCTTCACACCCCAGCTAACACTATGAAAATCTCATATTTTGCCTAGGTTTGAGCTCCCTATTCAGACTAATCTCTCACTCATATAAGAGAAAAAAACCAAAGAAAAAGAATCAGTTCTTACGCTGACATTATAGGTATGTCCTCCTTTTAGTCCTTCTATCATGGCAGTGACTGATTGATCTGTTTGATCAATGACACTAAGGTTGTGGATCTGGATAGCAGCAGGGTCATCTTCATTGTAAACCATAGCTTGATACACCTGAATATTTCCGTTTGGTTCAGATGGTGGCACAAATGTTACTTGGAACTTTGTTACTTCATCTGGTATCTTCTGAAATGTTATGTTGTTAGGTGGATCTTCAGGCACTGAAATAAATATTTCAATGAACTACATAATCAGTTTACTACTATTATAATTAGAGTAAAACCTGAAAAATTACAAATTTTGTTTCTGCATATCAGTATTATTTTATTGGTATTCTCTGGTTTTATGAAAAATATCTCAAATATTTATTACATACATGAATATTTATAAAAACAATAAAAAGCTAAATACTTAGTGCAATTCTATTCTTAGTGATAGCATCTAATGACAGAGACATAAAAAATAATTATTAGATAACCCTCAGAAGTCTCTACTCAGAAAGTCTAAAGGCATCATTATACCTTGAAATACATCTGGGGTAAACAAATCCTTGCACTGGTTGACAAGCAAGAAGCAAGTGTTAGTCTTGAATATCCTTTTGTGAAAGCCCTCTGTCAACAGCAAGCTCCCTCCCAACATACAAACAAGCCACCATGCTCCTGAGAGTCTTTGCTTATCACAGCTAACTCCAGGAAAAAACTTTCCACTAGCTGATGCCTAGACACAAACACAACACACGTTTTTCCCAAAGACAGTTTTTGTCAAATGCTTATTCCAGTAGCCTATTCTCAGGACAGCAAAGGTATAAATCACTTTCCCAATACCCCTATCTGAAAGAAAAGGCTGTAACATTCTTTCTAGTCAGCTAAATTATTTATTGCTCTACCTGAGCAGACAAGTATGTAGCATGACCTCTAAATAGTGAAATCAAGAAACTGAAGGTAAACACATTCCTTCAGCCGTGGATTTAAATGCAGTTGTCATTTTTATTTTTTTTTCCAGTTTTTTTTATACCAGCCAACTAATGCTGACTGAGGCTTCCCTGGAGTAAGTCTGTGTAAACCAGTCCTAACTCAGCAATATGTACAAACCAAATGAGACAAGAAGATATGGACAAAATAACTATTCCTTTCTAAAGCTACTGGACCTCTTAATGTATCACATTTTTACATAAGAGAATGGGCTACCAAAAAAGTTTGCAGGACAGACCTGGCTACCACGTGATTCAATATTCATTAATTTTTCCACAATAAAGGGACATATCAGCCCCTAGGGATATAAACAGGTAATGACATTCTTAGAATGTAATGTATTAAAGGCATTAGAGAGATAAATATATATATATGCACACTCATCCATACCATTACGGACATCAGATTTTCATACATCAAAGGAAAGATAAGTAATAAATACAATCATTGTGTAGTATGTCTAGATTTGAAATTAAACTGAGTATAAAGCTGAAAAAGCTGACCTCACTAGAGATAAGGCAACTGTAGTTTTTACATTGTTGATAATTAGTTTGAATGAAACAAAATTTCAGCATCTTTTCAGAAAATACTTTTTTGTTGTTTTGCATGTGTTTGTTTAAATATCCTCAATGAACAATTCAAAAGGGTCCCTTCCAACCCTAACTATTCTATGATTCTATGATTCGATGAAAAGCAGCAAAGATATTACAGCATAACTAGGGACTATGTATGTAAAGCTAGGACTGTATCTTCCCCATGTACATATGTTTATATATACTTAAGCAAATACTATCTACTTTTCTGTAACACAGCCTCTCAGCGTCATGAAGTCCTTACACAGTTCATCACTCTCATCTCTCAGTTTTATTTCTCTGAGTAACTTAGCAGCATCAGCAGCTTTTGTCACCTTAGTATCCATCTCACTCTCCAGATTGTTTTGAATCTGTGGAACAGCTGACTTGAGCACAGATCTCTGTGGGCCTTCACTAGCAAACTCCTTCCAATGTAAATACACAGATCATGTCCTCAAGTCAGTACAGGTACCATTTACAAATGGTAGGATTCACTTCACTTATTTTTTTATGTTGAAATTTGGCATCGAGACCAAAGACATTGTATGGAGTTTTCAATACTCTCTTAAGGAAACAGTCACCTCCACAGAGGACGTCACCCTTTCCTAATACAGGTATATACACATTAATACAGATAGGACCTCTCTTCATTGACATTGATTGTAGAAGTAATCTAGATGGCTGTATTCCATTCATCCATATTTACAGGAAGCCAATTAAGATCTCTGCATTACTAAGGGTAAATCTTAGTATTTATCACCACTGCATTTTTTTGTTGACTGTCACCTTTTTAAATATTAAAGAAAAAATACTGTGAGAACAAATCTGCATTAAAAGTACACCATGTGTTCAAAACTCTCGTTTATTTGCCAGGTGAAAAAAAACCTGTAAAGTTTAATTCATGTGAAGTAAAGAAAAATACAAACCTGCTTCAAAAGTTGAGACAATTACTGGAGAACTAGCCTTGCCTTCAAGGAGTGCAGCATTAATATCCTCCGTAAAGGCTATAATTACTACAGAATACCTTGTAAATGCTTTTAAATCAGAAATTTCTAAGACTTTACTCTCATCATTTGTCTTCAGAAATTGAGCTTTATAATTGTTATTATCTACCTGTAAAATAATAAGAAAAAATATTTCAAGACTTGAAGCAGTCAAAAGCAGGATATTACTATTTGAACACTTCATTTGACTTTTATTTTTTAATTTTTTAACCATTTGCATAGAAGGATTCACAAATACACTCTAGGTACCAAGACTAAAAATTTGCACAGGGGAGTACACTCCCATCTCACCCATGTGTTGCCTCTCTAGCACTTCATGTAGTTAGGATTAAGAAAAAGGGTTGCCTGCTTGGTGCTCTCTTCCACTAAACAAACATGAACCAGTTGGTAGATACTGGGCAAGAGGAGCTCTAGTGACCTGAAATGGGAATCTAACTGGGCAAAGATCCAAAGGATGAACAGCTATATAGCAGAAAACTGTTTGGAATATAAATTAGCAAAAAGAAAATTGAGCAGAAATATATATAAAGTTGATATGATTGCAGAAAATGCAATTCTGCCTGGGATTTATTAATAGAAGCAGTATTTATAAGACAGCGGGAAGGGACTAATTCTCTCACTAGAAAGGCTAAAAGGCAGAATAATTTGGGTTCAATCTAGAAAAGAGAGAATGGTGGAAGACATAGTAATGGCTTCAAAATATAAAAAAGGACGTTACTAAATTGAAGATAATCCATTGTTTCTAGTGTTCATGAAAACACAAATAGAAATTTTATTTGCACCAAAAAAAAAGATTAGAATTAAAAATTACAGAACCTGCAATCATATACCTAAATATGTAACTAAAACTGTGACTAGTTGAAAACTAGAACAAGCTTTTGAGGGTTGTTGAGCAATTTCAGCGCTGGAAATTTTTAAGAACAGCATAATGAATCATTTGTGAGGAAAACTTCAGGTACACTTTTTTCTGTGTCAAAGGAGGATATGAACTGAATTTTGTCCTGGGATCCCTATCATCCCTACATCTCAAATAATCTGTAGTTCCTTGGAAAAAACTGCTCTGCTGGGCTTTACATCAAATTAATCACTTCTTTAAAAGGATAAAAAGGAAAAAATTGAAGCTTTTCTAGTATTTGATTAGGTATTGCTTACAAAATTATTTTTATGTCTATTCCCACTATTTCAGTTAATGATGTTTTCATTATTGTTTCTTCAGCGTGTAATTTGAAAGAGAAGGTTAGGTAGCTGCACAGTAGTTTTCCCACTGGATGAAATCTGTATTAAATGCAGCTGCTAAAACATTAGAATAGTTCAGGCATACCTTTTATTTGACAGATATGCATATATCCCTATGAGATTTAACCTGAACTAAACTTTCTGATGGATTAAACAGACATTCATTTCCTGGAATAGTCATCAAGAACTGAAACGCTTTTTCCTATCTGTGAAAAATCTGGCATATAAATATTTATAAAAAAGCTAAAAGACAATCATAGCACTACATCATTAAATGTATTTCTGTTCTTCCTGAAGTCTAATGGTTCATCTTCCTCACTCATTTTCAGTAATGTTTTGTTCAGGACTACTTCTAATTAGAGTAGGCAGCAAGACAAACTAAAACACAACTTGGAGGAACAATAATGAGGGAGTATTTTTTCATTTTTCTGATTTATAAAACTACAAGGAACATCCTAGTAATTAAAACAGAACCCTACAACATTCACTAATAAATACCAATTATTACCTTTTAGGAATAAAGACATCGCCCAGAGTAGAAATCTCAAATTATTCTGTTCTATGGGCCAATTTTTATAAATCCTTAGACACTCAGTTCAGAATTAGAAAGAGTAAAGTTGTACATACACAAAATTTGTGGAATTTGGAGTCTTCATAAAAAATTGTCCATTGGGACAATAAAATGTATACTCAAATTTTCACTGAAAAAGATTGTGACAGCTTTGTTGGCCTTTAAGTAGATTTCTCTACTGAGATTATCTAAAGAACTGACACCTGTAGTTACTGAGTGTTAGACAGACAACATCTGATTACAAGGAATCCCTAAGCATAAAGATAGATATCTGCAATATATTTGAAACAAACAAATGAACAACTTCCTAAAACAAAAACCAAAGCCCTCCAAATTGAGTATTTGAAACAGGTTTTTAAGTTCCTTCCAAATGCTGGCAGGCTCTCACATGAAACATTCCATAATTCATCCATAGTATATCAGGAATTTTACTATAACTTATATTGATAAGGTATTTATAACGTTTTCATAGCGTAGAATCAGGTAACACTTTGTTTATAATCTAGGAATTATCAGTCATAGGAAAACTCTATTAAATATTACACAGATTACTCTGTAGATTTACTGAGCAGCTTAAAAATATTTGGTATCTTTTTACTGATCTCTAGCAATTTTGATTGCACAAAAATCTCAGCATTAATATTTTAGCAAATCTGTAATTCTTATAACTAATTTAGAAACATTGAAAATATACACATAATAGTCTAACTCTCTTCTCAGATAACTGAAAGAATTTTCTGTTTAAAGCCTTTACATAGTTTAAAGTAATTTTTTTTTTCCCGTTACCTAACAAACAGGCTGATTCAGGACTTCTGAAGCCTCAAAGAGCAAGATTTCCTGGGTAAAGTCTGGTAAACTGCTTCCCATTTTCACTAATATCCCTGTCTGCATAATTTCGGGAAGCACAGGGAATCTATATCCTATTCAAAACTTCTCGTGCTCTAACTTAGAAAGTTTCATATCTTGCCACCAGGCAGGAAATGAGGTTTATTAACGGTTGTTTTAAAGAGTATTGTAAGGGTAGTAGAGGATGAAAAGAGAAAGGCCACTAGAGCTTTCCTCTTAAGTCAGCCTCTTTTTTTGCTAATAAAGATCAAGGAGGAAGAAATGTTATTGCTGTGCTACCAAATTACAGCTAATCTCATGGACAGAGCACTAACTGGAGAGTGGGAAATCTAGCTTGACTTGATCTGATGCAGTGTAACTTTGTACAAGTCACTTCCTTTAGCTAGGCTTTCCACTCTGGTTTGTAAAATCATGACAATGAACTCTTCCTTCCTTTGAAAAATAAAAAAAAATTGCTATTTTCACTGGTAAACAGCACCATTATTATTAGAAGGAGGTACACCTCTGCAAAGCTCTGCTACTATTTTTCTGTATACATTTATAGCTACACTTGGTTTTAATCCAAGACCTCTAATTAGCACAATTTTTTTTAATACCAACTAATCTATCTCCCATTAAGGAATTTATAAATGTACAATTAATTGTTATGTGGAGTTTATGTGGAAATAGACCCAGTATATTGTTTTTCAATCCAGTTGGATGTCTGCCCTGTAATTCCTATAAGAATATCTGCTGTGGTGTTTATATCACCAATTATCTCCATAACTACCAACAATAAACCAGAGTTGTCTTACCGAGGTAATGTCTATGAGGTAGCTTGTTGGTCCAGTAATGATGACAGGTTCATTCCAGGTGATATTAATACTGTGCGGAGATGTGGCTAAAACAGTCACATTTTCTGGAGGACTGTCTGGAGCTGTAGAAAAAAATACTTATGTGAATCATGGCCAAAGAAGTCTCAACAAATAACACAGCAATTTTAGCTGCCAGTAGAGAGCATTTTTCAATTTGAAAGTAAATTTTTTGAAGCACTTAACATTATACACTACTTAAATAATTATAACATTTTTTCTTTTGCGTATACAAAGCATTCAGTGTGATTTAGAAACACATCTTTCATTGCAGTTACTACAACTTTGCTAGAACATGAACTGCCTACAACTTCATCTTGAGTTGAAATTAAAGGGTTTTTTAATTACAAATTATTTATGTGTATTTTACATGAGACGAGCAAAATATATACAACCATTTAGACAAATAGGCAAGCATAATATACTTACGTCAAAGAAATCATTCAAACAACAAGAAATTGTGCAAACACAAGGTTGTCTGCATGCTAGAAAAAAGTTCCAGCAATGTTGGAAAATAACAATACAAATAATTTTATATAGAAAAAAAAATATTATCTAGATTTCTTTTCAACTTATACTTAACATGTTGAAAAACTCCAGAAAACATACACACAAAAGTGATAGGTATTGTAAGCTGCGGAGATTAAACACACAGACTCCCGCAGAGTTCCATACCAGAAACTTCTTTACTGTTGGAGATTTCTTTTCTATCATCACCCCCCCCCCCCCCCCCCCGCCCCGTTGGTGCCACGGTTTATATAGACTACACTTTTTGCTCTCGC